>PVKA01012947.1:21941-56463 GCA_004027165.1 Ctenomys sociabilis | reverse complement strand
ATATATATATATATTGGATATTCTCCTATTCTCCTGTGAGTAATGTAAACTCATCTTACTGGACCTGCCAAAGTAGTCAGATGAAATACATAATAGCCTATCTGTTATTAAAATCTACCAAAATATATTTGTTTTTTTTTAATTTTTTTCATTTATTTTTATTTTATTAAAATACAAATGTCAATCAGATAGTTTCAAGACACCTTAACCATACAGATTCAATGAATTAATACATTGCAAACTGTTTTCATAACGTTTTGGTATTGTACAAGGTGCATACATGATATTATATTTACAGATATTATTTTAGCAGATATCTCTTATCAGTGAATTAAGAGTGTAGTTGCTTACTTATCTTATTTTCTTATACCTGAATTATATCAAAAATTCAATAATTATTTACCAAGTGGATGACCATAGTACTAAAAGCCGGCATAATATCCTGTCCAACCACCATTAGTGCAGATCTTGCCTCTCATAGAATTATGTAGAAGCACAGCGTTATCTATCCCAACTGTACTGTCTATACACACACATCATGATTTTTTCTTTCTACAACCCTTCCTTTGTCTACACCTGTCAAAAGTGGCCACTCCATTGACATTCAACTAACTTAGGTGCTTGAACTCGACACCACAATCCAACACAGTCCAGCATTCTGCAACCATAGGGAGTTATTCAAAGAAATTGTCAACCATATCCATTTACAGCTCAGCTTAATATTATGGCCCCACGATGTATACTTCATTTTTATACTTTTCTGCTGGATGGTTAAGACCTAGGTAGATCAAGACTTATATACCAACACAAGAACTTTATATTTCCTATGTGGTCATTGAAGTCTTCTCAGGGTTTATCTTGTAGTCCTGTACATTATTCTGTAGTTCCTTTGTCTGTGTCATCCATGTGGATGAGTCATGGCCAATGCTTGACCAGATTGCTCTCAGTGAGAGCTTGAGAGAAAGTTTTCTCTTCATGTGACTCTCCCCAGGCACGCTTTAGACTTCAATCTCTTTCCTCTGTGGCTCCATAATCTTGTTCAGAAAATTTGGAGCTCACCTGAGTTTCATGATGTTGCAGTACAGGTTCTCCTATGTCCTGAGTCTTTGCTGACCTTGAAAGGCTAGGGCCAAAATGTTGGCTGGCCTTGTGGCTCTTCTATTTCTCCAACTCTGGCTTGTGATCTTAGGTTGTTAACCATCCAGAAGAAAAGCTGATTAGTATCCTGCAGCATGTGCCGTTCACTTTGCCTTATCTGACTCAATTGATTTTACTTGTTGTATGTTTCCTTTTGTATTTCTGCTTTTCACTTGTTATACTAGGGAGACTATATGATATTTACACATGTGTGTCTGGTTTATTTCACTTATGAGTATATGTTCAAGTGGCATCCACTTCAGTATAAATGCTTCAAACTTATCATTCTTAATAGCTGTGTAATACTCCATTATATAGAAATACCACATCTTTTTCAACCATTCCTCATGTGATGGACATCTTGGTTGTTTCCAAGATAAAATCTACCAAATATATTTTGAACATGTATTTATTTGGTACAGGGTCTTGTTATGCACAGCGTACCCAGAGTTGTGGGGCTGACACAGCGTGCAGTACTCAGTAAAAATGTGTCTAGAAAATCGTTATTCAGTAATTGTCTTGAAATACGTGACAAACAGCAATACTCAAAAATTGAATATTATAAAGATTCTTACCTAAAAAATACATTTGATAACCAGACATGTTTAAGATTTTTGCTTTCTTTCTATGCCAAGAATTGCTGTGCTGGTCCCAGCCTGCTGTGCCAGCCCCACTCGGGGCGCGCTGAGACAGAGATTGACACTGGGTGTGATGGCTCACCCCTGCAATCCCAGTGCTTGGGAGGCTGAAAACAGGAGAATCACTATGAGTCCGATCTGTGTTGTGAGATTCTATAGACCCTGTACTAAATATATATATATTTTTAAGTGAGTCTTAAAACTTTGTCTCTGCCTTTAGAGTAAAGGAAATACTAATAAATTTTGACAGACTTGTATACTCCTCCAGTTTAAATGGAACAAGACAAGTAATATTTTAGACTTAACTAGATATTCAAAAACAAGATATTCAAAAGAATTCTAATGAGTTAATAACAAATATGTGAATTTACCACAATCAATGAGAAATTATTGCATTTTAGAGTTATAGTGAAATATTCATTTATGGCTTGTTAGAAAATCATCAAAAGATTAATCTCATCTGAGTTTCGAAGCTATTTAGCTATCTTATTTACTTTAGATTTCTTGATATCAAAAGCAATATATTATACCAGTTATATTTGGAAAGAATTTCATCTTAGAAAATGGGACATTTAACCACTGAAAGTTGAAAGTACAACAACTTTCTGAAGGCGCTGGAGAAATGAGTGCTTGAACCGAGACCCAAATGCCGAGAGTGAAGTAGTTGAAAGGTGACGAACAGTATCTTCCAAAAAGTTGAAAGAAACCCATATATTCTACCTATCCTGAGTTAGTAATAAGCCTTGCACTTTTAGAGAGATTGCATGCAGCTTCCCTGCCCTTGGCTTCGTGCACCAGTGTCTATACATGGACCGCCACCAGATCCCTGGCCTTCTCCCATTCTCCCACCCTACTGATTATTGAAGCTCTCTAGAAATCATCACCTTTCCTTCATAAGCACAATTCTGCGTGATATGAAGCAGGGAAGGTTTCTGCTCTTTCTCTTTGGAGTCACGTGTCCTCAGGTCCCTTGCACCTAGGAAATCACCATAGCTATGGACAGTGGTACTATCTACCTGAGATCGTGTCATGACTTCCAGGATGTATGTGTGCACCCAGCATGCTCAGATGTGCTAAGGCATTGGGCCTTGTGTTTCATCTCTGAGGACTCACGCATGCTGATGGGCTCGCTGAGCCACTGCTGGACCAGAGCTTCCCTCTGTGGGCACCAAGGGAAGTAGACTGTTCTGCCTTCCTGCCATCTGTGTATTCTCCTTGGATATACATGGGCTCAAAAGTATGTAGGGTACGCATGTGTGCATGTGTATGTGTACGCGTGTTTGAGAGAACTTCTTTTTCTCAGTGTTCTGGCATAAATCTTAATTTCTTTCTTCTTGATTGCTTTCTCACTTCATTTCAGGCTATTGTCCTTAACTCCTTCCTTGGAGATCCAGTCTTCACTTCTCTTAGGATGAGTTCTTTCCCAAGAGTCTTCTTAATCACACGCTGAAATAGATGCATGATTCTTTTGAGCTTGTAAGCTTTCTGGTTATACCTTGTCTTTCTGATCTCCATCACTGGCAGTTAGTTGTAACCTAGATAAGAGAAACAACATAGACCTTCACCAAGAGATAAAGAATTCTTTCCATAGCAAACAGAACAGAGTTAACTTTGTTTGTCCTCTACAAAATAAACACATATTCATTGAGTTGCTGGTAGAAAATGTGGTTCTGTCACTTAGGGGTTGTGGTATAATTTTTTTTTAATTTTGCTATCCTTATCTATGATACTGCAGCAAATACATATTCCAAGATCAATAAAACCAACAATATTAAATGGTGGCATTCAGTAAGTGCCTATTAGGTTTTAGGCGATGCACTATGCATCTCAGAAGCTTTATCTCAATTAATTTAAAGTAGATAGAATGCCATTTCCTCTTTCAGATGGAAGAGAGAGGTGAAGAAGTTAGCCCAAATTCATGGAACTATTAAGTGGAGACTTCCTTCAGACCCAGAGGGCCTAACTATGACTCTGCTGCATTTCACCAGAGCTATCCAGAGTGGGAGATAACTTTCAAATGTACCAGAGTGACATTAACTCTGAAATCATTACCCTCATTTTCTTCTAAGGAAGGTGGAAGCAAGTCACTTTTCCGAAAGAGCAATTCTATTCACTACAATTCCATATATACATACTAATTTTATATTTTAAAAATTAATAACTCCCCATCACCACAGAAAAACTGCTTTGATTTCACCTAACAAAATGTTACCCGAAGTTCCATTTCCCATAACTATTTTCATTTTTTTTCTATCACCACAGCCTTTAACATACTTACTTAGTTATAACTAGAGTATGCGTACAACTTGTCATGGCACTCATTTCACTTAGTATCATATTATGGGCCTGCTTTGTTCATTCATTCAAAAGACATTTGTTGTACTTCTGCCTTAAGCCAAGCATTGTCTACCCTATGTGATTCATTAGTAAGCAAAAGAGCCAAAATCATTGCTCTATAGAAACCTAATGTCCAATAAGAACAGTAGATAACACAGCAGAGACAAAAGCATTAAGGAAAAATAATTTAACAGCATTAAAAGACAGTGACAGGCAAGGTACTATGGGCAGATGAAATACCTCCGTGGACTAAGAGTGGGAACCAGAGTTTGATTTCCAGTCCCACATGCTGTGCTGGCCCCACCCCGAGTGCAGAGTCTGCAATCGAGTTTGGGTGTGATGACACACACCTGCAATCCCAGTGCTGGGGAGGCTGAAAACAGGAGGATCACCATGAGTCTAAGCTGCATAGTGAGACCCTGTACCTAATTCTTAAATGAAAAAATAAATAAAAACCAGTGACAGGCAAGGTACTGTTTTAAAATAATCTACTTAGGGAAAGGATCTCTGCATAATTTGTGTTTGCGCACAGACCTGAACAAAGACAGGGGGTGAGCCCTGCAGAGAACTTAGGGAGTCAGCTTCTAATAGTGCAAGAGTCAGTGTGAGGACCAGAGGCCAGAGGGAGTTTGGTATGTAAGAGCAACAAAAAGATCAAATCAGAGTGAAATACTGCAAAGAATGGGAAGATAGAGTAAGGCAGAATGCTAATAGGAAGATCCAATAGAACTATCTCAAATTCTAATTTTATTCCAGACAAATTGGGATGCCTCCAGAAAGCTTTCAGAGAGTATGGACATGATCTAATTTATTCTTTAAAATCACCCTAGTTTTATGTGAGAAATCAGCTATTCTACAGGAAGCAAAGTAGCAGTAGGAGGAACCATTAGAAGTCCGTTGATGTTCCCCATCATGATGGGAATTGTGTGCTCGGTAGAGGTGATCAGAGGTGATCTTATTCCAAATATTGCTCAAAAGCAGAACTGATTGGATTTACCAATTGGAGGCCATGAAGAAAAGAAAAAGAATGCAACAATAAAGGCTTTAAAAAAAATACCTGAGCCCAAGAAAATCTGAAGTTGCCAGTTATGGAAATGAAGAGGGCAGGAATCAGGAGTTGAGTTTGAAAATTTCGTCATCTAGGTATGCTTATCAGGCATGCCACTGGATAGAGTACCGGTTTAGTGATGAGGGAAAGGGCCTGGTTAATTTGTAACTGTAGCGCAGAGAAAGTAAAGATCAAGAACCAATGGAAAGAGCTACTCACATGGAGAAGGTGAAGAGATGTAAACAAAGGAGACTTGGAAAGAGGAGTCCAGGGAGAAACAGCGCTATGAAAGTGTGGCTTACTGGAAACCCAAAGAAGAAAAAGTATCAAAGAAAAGAAGTTGGTTGGTTAAAAGCTGATGATAGATCAGAAAGGCAAACATGGAGGAATGACCACTGGTCCGAGCACTCTGGGTTTAGTTTAGCAGGAATCAATACAAGAAGATAGAAAGTGGAATTGGAAATAATAAATATGAATGGTGCAGGATTTTACTTGTAAGCAGAATAACAAAGAAAGGAGTGGCAGCCAGAGAGAATTTAGGGTTTTCTTGGCTTTTGTTTACTATGAGAAATATTACAGCACCTGTGAAGGCATATTAGAAGGACCTAGGAAGATCTGATGGTGGAAGAAAGGGAGGAAGACTTACACAGTTGCATTCCACCGAAATGCCGTGATTTACTTATGCTTTTTGCTACAGACATCCATCTAAGCTTCTTCTCATCTTCTATTACAACATTGAGAACTTGTGCCTGTGTAGTGTTTATTCATTGGGTTCATTTCCTTAAGATAAATTTGCAAGTGGGAAATTGCTGGAGCAAAGATCACGAACATTTTAAGTCTCTTCATAGTGCCCTATGGCTTAAAAAAAAACAGAAACAATCTTGCTACTAGCACTGTGTATATGATTAAACTTTATTGTAGTCTTACTAGAGTTCTTCTGTATATCCTTATTATACACAGAGTTCACAGAATCTGTAGTTTTTCAGCTACCCTTATTGTAACAGCATAAGGTTAACTCCTTATATAAAATCTTTTAATTTTCTTGTTTCATTCTCTTCTTTCAGATCAAATATTTCTATACTAATAATATTTACAATCATTAATATCAAATCCTGCTGTATTTAATCATAATTGCAGATATATGGCACAGTAGGGAAAAATAATCAGTGTGAATCACACCAGCCAGACTTTGAATCCCATATTCATTACTTAAACCTTTCATAAATCACTTCAATATCCCTATCAGTAAAAAAGACATATAGTAATCTACCCTTCCTAAGTATGGTAAGGATTAAAATGAGGTATTTGTCTGTGAGGCACTTAGCACCCAGTAGGAAAAATTTGGTAGAAATATTGTACCATTTAAAAGAACTTTGTATATATTATGAAAATAGCCCGTGAATATACAATTTTCTTTTTTAAGTCTAGAAGAAAAAAATCTCTCACACAACATATCTGATCCACAGCCCATAAAGTTTTCATCTTAGTTTTACTAATGACCATTAAAAATCCACAAACTTTATTGCTAGTCAACTGCCAGAGCAGAAAGCACCTGGGGTGTCTCTTGGGAAAGCACAGCCTGCTTCAATAGATCTGGGATCAGCGATGTCTCTAGAAATAGTACCAGGCACTTAGCTCCAGGTGACGAACGGAGACTCATCTCAGCTCACAAGCTCAGGAAGCTTTATGATTAGGTGTGCTCTGGTGAGGAACTAACACAGAAGACAAGCACAGATGGAAGTGGAATGCCTCAGTGCATACAGTCAATTTCCAAACAGGTAAGAGCAACCTTCATAAGTAAAGTACAGCATCATCTTCATGATATTGTGAGGCTACACAGGTAAATGTTGCAATTTATGTCTGTATATGTGTGGATGCTTAAGTGACTCAGCAGAATATTTGGAATGCCTAGGGAAACACTTTAACTTCAAGACTGAGATTAAAAGAAGTAGGACCCAACTGTTCAATGTATCTTAACAGTAGAGATGTACAATCGAAGGGGTTGCTTGCAAAATTCAGAGTCATTCAGAATAGAATGGAATTAAAACTTGCATCCGTTTGAACAATCCACCAAATTTTTATAAGAGATACTTAGTAGAGTAGATATTTGTCTTTTGTTCAGTATAGTTTTACACTGAGTTGGGAAAAATATGACAATGTTTATGGTAACAACAACAAAAAAAAAAAAACAAGAAAGATATAAGGTGATAGATAATTCACGAAATCCATATGTTTTATAATCTGGGGGACTGAACTTTTGCCTGCAGACCTCACTGAAAGATGAGTCAGTGTCTTTCACTATAATCAGATATGAGGGATCAATCAATGAAAATTTGTGATACAACATCCCTGGCCTAATTCCCCATCAGGGATGCCGGGATGGCAGTTTTGTTGTTTTCGTCTAATAGAAAAGGACCTCCTTCTTTATCTCAGCTGTTCCGATGAAAAGATAGCTTGCATTAATACATATATGTATTATATATGTATTAATATATCTTTTTTATCAGATATAATGCATATATGTTATATATGTATTAGTGCAAGACATATATATATATGTCAATCTGATATCACTTGATATGCTTACATGAAAAATTCCACAAAATTCTTAGTTTACTACATTTTATTTCAAAAACTATGAATGAAGCACTCAATGCATTGTGGGCATTATTGAAAGTTCTGGGCAGACAGAGATAAAAAGTGAAGATGTAGTTTGAATATTTAAAAATCACAGTACTCTGGTATTAGTATAATATTAGGGATATTTCTAATTTTATCTGAAGTCCTTGATGATTAATAGCAATGTCAAAAATATTGCATCTACTGTTTCCATCTGTCTTAATAATAGAATTGGATTAACTGCCTATCTGATTCAATATTACAGAAAACAGTCATCAAGATGGCCCAAATAAATCATTTTATTTAAGAAGTCAAGCTCTATTTCCCACAAAATATAGGGCTGCCAGATTTTTTTTTTCCTTTTGATTACATCTCTGGGGTAAGGCATGGACAGATAATAATGTCAAATAAAGACTCGGCAAAAATTTCAAAGCAAGGTTTAGAATTTAGCAGCAGAAGTTTGCACGAAGGAGAGATAAAGTTCTGGCAATTTTTCTTTTAATATCTAGTGCACATATATTTTTAACACAGAGATCATTCACCCATTAAAATTTCTCTTAATCAAAATTAAGACTTTACAGAAGAAGCTCACTTCTCTACTTTATATTTCCAAGTGTCTTCTCCTGAAGCTTCCATGGTCTTAAATTTGTTTTCTAAATTGCTGTCATGAATTACTCTGTTGATAATTGATGCTGTGTGTGTTGTATAATATTAATTAGTTCTATATTTAGCTGTAACAAGGAAGAATAAGCTATATATAGTCTCCTTTGTTTTTCTGATCAATTCATGTACTTCTATCAATCAATTTAATAATTAGATCAGAGATAGAGCAATCTTAATACATACTTTGGTCCTGATTATGTTAGAAGAGGAAAACAAAGTGAGGACGGAGAAATAATAGCAGAATAATAACAGAATAAAACTAGAACAGTCATGCTGAGTGCTGAATTCATTCTAAAGACAGCATCACTCGGAATCTTGCTTTTCTAGAAGTGAGATTGCTCTTGAGGTGCTAATAACTGAAATTACACATCGTGGGAAATTATATGCTTACTATTATTTTCCCATATCCTTCTGCAGATGAAAAGATCACAAAAATACTGACTACAAGACCTCTTCCACACAGCCTATATTCACTTTTAGTTGTGCAGAACAGTGTTGATTCACACTGTGACAGAAAAAAAAAGTCAAGATTACCAAGAATAAAAGAAAAAGGGCATTAAATCATAGCGTTTTTATTTGCATCTCAAAAACACATTACAATAAGCCTCTTTATCTTCTGTTTTTTTGGGGGGGACTGTGTAGCGCACAAAAAGAGTAAAAACAGGACTGTATTTTAGTCCTTGATGTGAGATATAAATTTCACAGAGCAAATAAAAAATAAAAATAAATTTATAACATCTTCACACTCAAAGTTAGACATCAAATGACTCTGTGATTAGACTGGTGTTTCAAAGCCTAGCCCCCCACACACACTGTCATAACTTGAGTGTTTGCACGTGGCCACCTGCAAGTCCTGAAATAATACATTCTTTGGCATTGAGTGAAATGTCGCCACATCTGCCTTTTGCCCATCTCTAGCATGAAGCACCAATGACCAGCAAGGATGATTAATTTCTTCATTCTTCCTATAGTGTGTTCATGTGTGACATCTTGGAGCCATGTAACTTTATGAATAGAAAACAAAGTGTTTGAAGGAGTGAAGGTTTAGGATTTTGCCGGTGGAGTTCTATTTCCAATCATACGTAAATGCCATCCAGAAATTAGAGCCCACCACCCACTGGACACAGTAGTGAGAAATGTCTTCAGTCCTTTTAGAGAAACTCTATAGATGGAGCTGTCACTGATGATTAGAGTTCTTTTCATGTTGATGGGACAAAAGGCAGAAGCCGGAATTCGTCTGACCTGGTTTTTTTTAATGTTCATTTGCCTGAATATTGCTCCTGTCCATTCAGGATGTCTTCCTGGCTATAATTCCAGCCTTTTTCAACTCAGGTTTTGGCAGCTGCTTATTTCTGCTTACAGCATAAGAAACAGTGAAGAAAGGGAGAGAGGGGAACCGCCACTTAGGCAAGATTGAAAGAGAACACAAAGCATAAGAATAACAGAAAAAATAACACTGAGTACCAAATAGGAGAAGTAGAGATGAAGGTAGAAATTTCTGATGATGCTAACATACAATAAGAAGACTTGAAAACTCTATTAAAAGCAAGTAACTTTCTATTATATTTGTTTACTATACCTAGAATAATATCTAGTCATGGTTAAACTGTAATTTTTCTCCTGTCTCCAAAGAACTTTGTTTTAAACTTCTGTTTCTTTTGTTTCATTTATACATGTGTTTTTAACTTTAATTGCAATATTTTTGCAAGTAAAAATAAATAGGAAAATACAAAGTATAAGAATGGTAGTATCATAACATTTATTTAGAATAATATTTTATAATTTATGGATGTATCTCCTCTAGTGATTTCACACTTAGAAACATCAAGATTCTCACCATTTCATGATTTTTAAGAAGTAACTTACTGGAAGAATGGAGTCCTAGTTCATATTTATAAAGCTTGAAAGTTTCAGAACACTGTATATAAAAGTTATATTTTTTTAAATATAAAAGTTATATATTTTTAAAAAGTTATTTTTAATGCCAAATTTTAGGAATCTTTGAAGGCAAAGAAAAGATTTTCACACAAATGTTATTAAGGGATCTAAAAGAGGACACTAATTAAGAGACAACATTAAAAATAGAGGACAGAGATAAATGAAATGAACAAAAACTAGGTTATAAAAGATTTTTTCAAAAGAGTAATAATGGAATTCTAACCTAAATTACTAAAATCAGCTCTATTTCATTATTTGTATTTAATGCATAATTAGTAGGAAAAATGTGTATAAATTTAATTTAGTATGTATAAGAAGCATCTGTACACTGTGAAACTTGAATCTAATGTTCACAGTAGGCCTGGTTTGAAGGAACTGGAGAGAAGATAAGCAGAGATTCTGAAATAAGAAATTTTCTGGAAGCATGCCATTCCCGTTCTCAACTTTAAAAACATATTTGCTCTAAAAATAGAGTATTACTTCAATCAAACCGAATTATTTTCTCCATTGCTTTTCCCTGGCCTGGATTTCTGGTGACTTTTGGCTACAGCTCCTTCATAGGTAGGAAAATTAAATCTAAACTCTAATACAACCAGGCCACTTCCTAGTGTCCTGATACATTCTATTCCAGTAAATAAGCTACAGATCTACATTAAATAACAGTTTCTAAAGTTCTAAAATGCCAAAGTTCAATGGCATAGTTGAACAGCTTTCCCTTGTTTTGAATATCCAGAAAGCTGATGACTAAATCAATTGTGTTGCTCCATAAATATATTGTTATACATATCTTTAACCAAAGTTTACTGAGTATGCTTTCTTTACCAAGCAACACATCATTGCACTTAACAAAGTAATATGAATTTCACCATATTTGTTATAATACATAGTGTTGTCTGCCAGCCAGTTATTCATATTACCATGTTACCTTATACATTTCTTTTATTTTTTTCTTTGTTCTTCAAATTTTACATATAAGAATTTTTTTTTATTTTAGGGAAAGGTCTACAGGGTGTTCAGGGTCTCACTACTAGATCAGACATAGTGATCTAGTCTGTTTACAGCCTCCCAAGAGCTGGGATCACAGGCGCAAGTGCCACCATGCCCAGTCTCAATTGCCATCTCAGTGCACCCCGAGGGCAGGGCTGGCACCGCAGGCCTGGAGATCGAACCTCTGGGCCCTGTGCCTGCTTGCAGGCACTTTAATCCCCTGAGCTATTTGGCCAGCCCTTGAATAAGAAATTTAGAAGAGAAAAAATACAGATACTTGAGAAGAGGAGACTGAGCATGCTTTTTGGCCCAGCCAACTCTTGAAGCTAGATTTAATTCAACTCAACACTAAAACAGCTAGATTTAATTCTAGCTGTTTTATATCTAATCACTAATGTAGCTCTCATGACCATGCAAATTTCTCTCACAATGAAGAATGCAGTTGTGCCCATTTGACAAATGGACAATATGAGGTTTAGAGTTAATAATTGGACCATACAGCCCAAGTTCAGCTCTACAGTATTTTTGTTAATTTTGAGAAAGAAATAGCAATAAGATCATTTCAAAACAGGTTAGTAGGACAGTTACAATAGTCAATACATTGCACATTGTTGTCTTTGTAGTAGTTATTCATAGCACAAGAGGTAGACATGATATCTTGTCTAAGCACTATTAGTTCAAAACTTCTCATTTAACTAGAAAGTAGCTGTATACCTATGCTATGTTGTATATATAGATATTTTTTTCACTACCAAATGGTCCTTCATTTATATCACCCTTTTTTTGTGTAATTTTGTCAGAGATGGGTATTCCATTGCCATTCAAATATTCTAGGTGCATGAATTTAGCAAAATAATCCCAGTACAGTCCAGTAGTCCATAATAGTAGTGGGTTATCTGCAGGACTGGCAATGTTAGAAGTTGTTGACTTGAGCCTTTTACAGCTTAGCATATTAATATGGATTTACTTTTTATGCCTCATTTTTATACTTTCCTGCTGGATGGTTAAGACCAAGATAAAGCAAGACCTATATAACAAGAAATGTAACCTTTGTAGCTGACAAATTCAGTCAAATCCCCTTTTTTAAGCCATGAATTTTGCTACATTAACAAACCTCTCTTGAAAGCTCTCTTCTCCTGACTTCTGTAATACCACCCATACCTTGATTTTCTTCTGACCCTTCTCCCTTATAAGATATCTGTACTGAAACTAACTTAAGAAGAAAAATTTCAGAGCCTTTTATTAGGGAGGGAATAATGCCTGAGTTTATGGTGCTCTGTGTTTATGTTTCAGTGGATCAAAAGATAGCATCTCTCTACTCCTTGCCTGAGAAAGGCCGAGGAAACAGGCCTGTGGAGATCAAATTGCTGTTTTCCAGCTGGAGAACGATACTCTTCCATGGCAGTATCTTCTTCATAGGTATATTTTCCCACAACTCATAAGCAACATGTTACATTGGTGGTAAATTAAACTTACTTGTAACAAAGAGTTAATATCTGTTTTGTATAACTAATTAGAGAATTTTAAAATTTATTTAATTATGGAAGTTAAATACAGTTGATAGATTTAGAAACTACATTGAATTAGAAAAAAAGAAATAAATGCTATTCATAAATTGTTTATCCAGTCTCCTTTTTTATCTGTAGTTTAAGGAAGGGTCTACAGGGTGTTCAGGGTCTCACTTCTAAATCAGACTCATAGTGATCCACCTGTTTACAGCCTCCCAAATCATGGGATTGCAGGTGCGCTCCACCATGTCCAGTCTCAATTGCCGTCTCAGCGTGACGCAGGGGCGGGGCCAGCACTGCAGGCCCAGGGATCGAATGCCAGCCCATGCCACTGAGCTATCTGGCAGGCCCTATCCAGTCTCCTTGTGACAATGTTGTTGCTTTTGCTAGTTTAGCCGAGACACGGGTTACATCATATAACATACATGTTCATATGTTCACAGATTACATATATATCATATAAGCATTTATCAGTTTCAGTGTGCTGCTATACCCATCAAAGACTTACAACTTTCTTCTCATGATTTTAGGAAAAAATACTCCAAATCCTTATGTTTTCTTTTGTTTTGTAGCAATTCCTATATAAATAATATTCATGGTCGCCCCCCTTCTTCATAACCCCAGGGGCGGAGAGGGGAGGGGCGTTGTATAATTCCTGGATTTGGAATAAGATATTGAGTCATGGGCAGTTCTGTGCTGCACTTTTTTAATTTTTTATTTTACAAGAATGAGACCTTAATCAGATTTAAGTGGAGTTTATAACACTGAGAGTTAAATGGTTGTTAACAAACACAGTAATAAATGGGCATCTGATTGGTATAAAGAATTATTCTAGGGCTACCAAGATAGCTCAGAGGACTAAGCACCTCTCAGACAAGTGCAGGGCCCGGGATTCCATCCCTGGCATCACACGGTGCCGGCCCTGCCCCCGGGCGCACTGAGCTAGCTACAGAGACCAGGTGTAGGGGCGCATGCCTGTAATTCCAGCTCTGAAGCGGCCGAGACAGGAAGATCACTGAGAGTCAGAACTGCTTGATGAAACCCCGTACCAAATACATAAAAAAAATTATGCTGTACACATTGTGTGTGTGTGTGTGTGTGTGTGTGTGTGTGTGTGCACGCGCGTGCCTATCCTAAGTGCAGAGCATTTACACAGAAAGCCACTGCTGCACAAGAATATCTGAATCAGAGTAAGGCTGTTTAACAGACGGAAAATTGTTAGTGTACATTTTCCACATGAAAACAGACCGAACTTTTGAACTGGCAATTAGAATGGAAGAACATAGATAGAAAGCAACTCGTCAAATACTACAGCTATGGTCCCCGTGGGTGCACAGTTCCACCCCTTCCACCCCTCCCATCTGCACACGCGACACAGGAACAGTACTTACAGGTACACAAGGCATCAACCACAGCCACTGTTATGCACACATTGCACAAATTTTCTAGAACTGAACATGTAACTTGAACCCTGTTTTTAATTTTTAAACCTTATTTGATGTTGCTGGTAAACTCCACTTAAGTTTATAAGCTGTGTCACAACAAAGGACAGAGATGCTGTTCGATCACCCTTGTATAATTATAGCAAAAATATCCAAAATGAGTCACAGAGGATTTGGGATGGTACAAGGCCCAGCTGTAAGCATTTTTGCCCTCATAAACTGCTTGCGCTTTACTTTTGTAGTCTACCTGTCTGTGAACTCAAATAACCCAGCCAACTCTTGCTAGTGGTAAAGTAAGTTATAGACCATATTTCTGCTATGACTGATGCATGTTGCTGAGAAAATATGAGTTGTGGGAAAATATATCTACAATATACTGAAGTACTGATGTGGAAGAATATCATTCTCCAGCTGGAAAACTTGAATTTTGATCTAATCTTGATCTAATGAGCTCCAAAAGGCTGAGAAGACCGACTTCTGACCTTTCTTCATTTTTCTGATGCTGCACTAGCCAAAGTATGAGAGACATAGTTATTATAAGTCAAATATAAGGAAGAGGAACAAGGCAGGCTGGGAAGGAAGAGAGGGAAATGGGGGGAAAAGAAATCAGAAAGAAAAAATAGAAACAAAGCTTTTGTAAATATGGAGAAGAGGGATTGAAAGTAGGGGAGTGGAATCAGGGAAAAAGACTCAAGATATATCATGTAGAGATACAAATTCCCTGTGATGAATGTTATATATATATATATATATATATATATATATATATATATATATATATATATATATAAAACATATATATATATATATATATATAAAACATGCCAATCAAATTACTTTTTTCTTTCTTTCTTATTTTCTTTTTTTCTTTCTGCTGGGAGTAAAACTCAGGACCCAGTGCACTGGGCCCCTAAGCTATATATCTAGTTAAAATTAATTTTTCAAAAGGTCAAATATAAATTATACCAAATCAATTCCATGTACTTTTAAGTGATTAGGTATTGTAAGTGAACTACTTAATTGAAAATAACCTCAAAAACAACCTTGATTTTTATAAATTTTTGGAAGCCTAACATGCTACTCGAGATCTTTCACACAGTAGCAACACAACACCAAATGTAGTGATCTATGTATTCTTCAAGTCGTATAGATTTGTTAAACATCCATTGTAGGCCAGGCACCATTCCCAGCACATATTGCAGAGAATCAGACAGGAGAGGTCTCTCACAAACAGAACCCACATTTTCTACAGAGAAATAGAAAATAAAAATCTAAAGTAAAAACATGAAGCTGTCTGATACTCACAGATTCTATAAACAGCTAAGAAGGCCTTTTGGAGGAGATAACATTTAAAATGTGAACTAGAGGCCAGGAGTGGCCACCGTTTTTCTAAGACTGAACAGATCTCCAAGCAAAGCAGGTCAAAAAGAGCAACCAGCTGAAGACATGGGACAAGCACCATGTGGCCTACGGCACGAGATGCAGCACTAACAAAAGGCAGATGAAGTGGGCCCACACTGTTCAAGTTAACTCTAAGTATGATACACCATCAGAGGAGGATTTCAAGAGAAAATGAAGGCTGAACTCTGGAAAAAAAAATTATTTCAAAACAGATATAAAACCCAAGAAATTTTAAGCAAGACTTGGAGTCACTTCCTGCTTAAAGCAAGAGTCCATTCTCGTGTAGAGTGTAGGCCTCTACTCTTGAGTTTATGTTTAACTGAGTTGTTCACCTGGCTAGCATAGTCATAAAGGGTATGCTGGCAGAACTCAGAATATAAATCAAGTTAGTAGCAAAATCATATTAGAGAAATTGAAACCACATTAGAAACCAGAGAACTAGAACTGAGACTCAAAATACAGGACAGAGAGAGCAGGCCTGAGAAAATTTCCACTGATAAAATCCACACAAATGGCTAGAGGAAAAAATGCATAAAAGACTGTGCTTAATGAAAAAAATGCTAAATTGTATAACTGGTGTTCAAGAGGTGAGACCAAGATATTTACAACAGAAATCATTCAAATGTATGGAAAGAGAAAATATTTCTGAAACAAAACTTAGGATCCACAAATCTCAAGAATATCTCACTGCAGGAACTGTCTAACTGAAAGAAAGTGTGTTGAAATTTAACTTGAAAGCTAAAGATTCCTGTGAGATTACAGACAGCAAAAGCAAGGTATCTACAAAACAGACCAGCCTCAGGCCAGGGTATCTCTCATAGCAACTTGCAGGGCCAAGAGATGATGGAATAATAGCAGCAGAGTTCAAAGGCAAAAAGTAAAAATAGAGATTGCATCCAGAATTTAATATCCAGCCAAGCTGTTATTTATTGTTAAAAAGCACCGTAAATATAGCCTCAAACACATAGTGCATTGGGAAAGACAGCCCTTATGAACCTTACTTGGAAGTAGTAAATAATAAAATCTGGGGCCAGGGACATAGCTCAGTGACATAGCACCTGCTTGGCTAGCATAAAGTTTCTGAGTTCGATCCCTGGTACAATAATGATGATGATGATAATGATGATAAATCCAGCTAAATAAGAGGCACATCAAAATAAAAAATTCAGAAATGATGAGACATATCTAAAAAGGAAAATGGGCTGATTGTGAACATTTCATCTGTTTGAAAACAGAGCTAGGAGCATAGAACTGCAGAAATTATAATTGCAGAATGTAGTTGGCTACCCTACCAGTAGGTTCCAGTCCAGTCACCGAAAAACTTTGAAAAAAATTTGTTTATACTGGACATGCATCCACACTTTTCTCGTCATTATTTCCTGAACAATGTGCTACAATGATTATTAATATACCATTTATACTATATTACCAAGCAATCAAGAACTGATTTAAGGTATTTAGGAGGATGTGCATAGGCTATGTGAAAATACTGCTCCGTTTTATATAAGGAACTGAAGCATCTGCAGATTTTGTACTCTGGAAGGACCTTGGAACCAATTATCCATGAATATTGAGTGACAGCTGTGATCAGTGTAAATAAGACTAACATAAACTCCAATCTTTGGGGTTTAAGACAGTAACAGTTCACTTTTAACTCAAGCTAATATGTAATAACAGTGGTTGGAAGTGCCCTCTATCTGATTCCATGATTTGAGAAAGAATCTTCCTTTCTGGGTAGCTTTATCATTTTCAATGCAGTTTTATGGTCATGCTGTACCCATCCTGTGAGCACAGAGAGAGAAGACAGAGAAGAGAAGCCCCACTCCACCTCAACTGCATGAGACTGAAAATATAGGGCAATTTGCTTTTGCTTATATATTATATGACTGAGACTTTCTAGTACTATTCATTATACAAAATACGCTGCAATTATCCCAAAACATTAGCAATATAAACATAAAGTTCAAAACTTGAGTGGTGATCATAAGAATTGATAGAAACATTGTATATTTTCTCATTTTTCATAACAAAAATTAATAATTCTCAATTTTTTTAAAAGATAAAGGTTTAAGTATATGAAGTGTGATCAAAATTATAGGAAATGTTTGTACTATCAAAAAAATCTTAAAGGCACACCATCATTCATCTTCCTAATACTCTTCCTCATTTCAAATCCACTTAGCCCAACCCTCTTTCAGTGTTTGAAGCAGTTGTGGATGTCCATCTTTCTGGATGTTGTGTTCTTTTGGCTGCCTCAGTGTCCTAAATTTATTCAGAAAGTTAACTTTTCATGGTCATTTTGGTTGGGGAAGAGCCAGAAACTTCATTATTCATCGAGTAACGTAGGTGAGAAAACACAATAGCTTTACAAGCCTGCTTGTCTACTGCATGACAGCAGTATTCATTGTGTTTTTGATCCTACCGTATCAGGATGCTGTTACGGTTTGTGTCTAGTTGTCCCCCAACAAAGCCTCATGCTGTCATGGGGCAGACTTCTAGAGTTTGTGATTAACTCATAATCCACTGGGATTATGGTTGTGAGTGCTACTGGGATTATGGGTATGAGTACTACACTCATCCTGGGACAGCCAGCCTGAATGAAGCATAAGGGAGACAGACTTGCTCTCTGTAGCCACTGCTGCTGCAACTCTTCCCTTTGCTCTTCACTGCCACCATGAGCTCCTGCCCTCTGCCATGTGCCCCTCTGCCTTGGAGCCAGCTGAGTATGCACTGAAACCTCCAGCAACAGTGAGCTAACTACACCTTTCCTTCCTTCCTTTTGGGTGTCAAGTATTTTTCCCAACAACGAGAGAGAAGTAACTGAGACAGAGGCTGAGGGGGGAAAAAAATGTACAGAACTACTTCAGAAAGTGACAATTATTTTGAGATTATGGGCTCAAGGAAGGGGAAGTATTCTGAGGCAGATTAGTGACAATATATTTTGGCTATAATAAATTATTTTTAATTTAAATATCGACCGTATATTTTGATCCTGCTTCATATTAATATTATAAATATAGACAGATTATATGAAGAATGAATTAAAGACTAGATGTTACAGTTTTCCTCTAGAATGTCCCTAGAACTCTCATGTGCTTGGAAGAGGGACTTGTGCAGGGTGATTGGGTCACTGGGGCACTATGTCTATCAGTTAATTCATCCGCTAGTGAGTTCAGTCACTGAGTGTGCTATTGAGGCATGAAGAATGGCCGGGAGAAGTGGCCCAGTGGGAACAGGCCCTGGTAGGACAGATCCTTCCCTACGCCCCTTGCCTCATTCTCTGTCTCCTGGTCACGAGCAGCTTCTCTCTGCTCAGGTCCTTCCAACATATAGTTTCTACCTTATAGTAGCCGACCAGAGACCGACCATGAGCTACAAGTCCTCTCCTTCTTTAAGTTGAAAGTATCAGGTATCGAGTTGCAGGAATGAGAAGGCCACTAATGCACCACAGAAGAATGACAACCCATTACAGCCCAGCTCCAATCCTCCAGGTAGCAGCATTTGAAATGAGAACATGGGGCAGGCCAAACAGCTCAGAGGATTTAAGCACCTACAAGCAGGCACAGGGGCCTCGGGTTCAATCCCTGGGACTGCCAGTCCGGCCCCATTCCTGGGGCACACTGAAATAGCAATTGAGACTTGGGCGTGGTGGCTCAGGCCTGTAATCCAGCTCTTGGGAGGTTGTAAACAGGCAGATCACTATGAGTCAGATCTAGTAGTGAGAGACCCAGAACACTCTGTAGACCCTTCCCTAACATGCAAAAAAAAAAGAAATGAGAACATGGAAATATCCAAAGAAAGGATGGGTTAAGGGGTGGCGAGATAGCGTGGTGGTCTAAAGCGCCTGCTTAGACAAATTAGGAAAGCAGGCAGGGACCACAGTTCAATTCCCAGACCACATACCACCTAGCCTCACCTCCAGAGCAGGCTGAGCCAACCACAAAAAAAAAAAAGAAAGAATAAAGTAAAGACGGGTTCAATATTCAAGAGATATTGAGATGGTAGAATAGACAGCACTTGAATATTCATTGTACGTCATGATGGTAGAGTAGCGAAACAAGGAAGAGTCAAAGTGACTCCCTAATATGATACGTGAAGTTTATGAATGAAAATCATGACTATGTAAGTAATAGCCGAGCACAATTGCAGAGTTGTAAGAAGAGAATGGTGACGATATGACATGTCTCTGATGGGTCAGTGTTTTCTATTAGTTCACAAGTATAAACAGAAACATTCACTTCTGTTTCCAGGAGTCATTTGCCAATCCCCCTGACCCAAAAAGAGAAACGCTGCATGACCAGCACTAGAGTTAGAAGCTCTAGGTAGCAATGGGAACACAGTAATGTTAGTAAGAAGTGGGTGGCTTCCTCCTGACGAGCATTAGTGCTTAAGAAAACTGGCACCTTTTGTGGCTGTTGGTAATCAAGACAATATTTATTTCAGGGGATATGAAGCCATCTCTTCCCATCAGAGATGGCCATTTTCCCTTCTTCCCTAACTGGGCCATTGGATGTGAATATGTTCATTTCATGAGTATGACAAAATTATAGACCACACTGCCTGAGTACAGCAAGAGGTGACTAAGTGCTTCCTCCTGAGACAAAATACTTCTACCACCTTTTCAAAACAAGTGACTATAAGCCAATTACATATCGTTCAAACATAATTTTGCTGTCTAAATCTAAGTGCTATATTTTAATCAGTCCCATCTACCTAATGTATATCAAATGTCCAGAGGCTTTAATTGTTTAGTACATCATCTGGTGACCAAAGAAAGTCTTATTCCAAAGTGACATTTCTTTTGTGAGAGACTACCTTAGGGCATTGACTCAGGAATCTTTTTGTAAGGCAAAAGCTCAATAAATTGAGAAAGTGAAATTCTTTAATTTTAACACATTTCATTTTGTGTGTATTTATATATATAACAAAGGCTGAACTGCACTTGAATGCTGTGTTAGCTTTCTGACACTATAACAAATACCTGAGAAAGTGATCATATAAAGAGAAAAATTGTACCTTGATCAAATTTTATGATTTCAGCCCATGTTCAGCTGATCTGTTGTCTCAGGGTTGGTGATAAGGCATTGTACTGTCACAAGAGCATGTCGTGAAGGGAACGCCTCACTTCTTCTTAGCCAGGGGTCAAGGAAATAAAAGGGTTCAGGGTGCCGATATCCCCTTCTATCTCCTTTGAGGGCACAACCCTGATGGCCTTCCTTCCTCCCACTAGATCCTACCTCCTAAAGGTTCATCACCTCCTGATGGTACCACTGGAAGGGAGCAAGCAGGAAGCCAAGTATTAAGACGTGGAGTGTTAGGGCCCATTCAGGATCTAAGATATAGCATAGTGATTTTATTTGCATCATTGACTGAAGTGAAGTGGCTCAGACAGGGCATTTGGAGAGAACATCTCTTCAAAATTAAAATCTTAAATCATTTGTACTTAAATGATCAAAGTGATCAAGCGGTTTTTAATTCAGATTAAAATCCATCTCTCACTTCTGTGTTGTAACTTGTGCTTATACTATAGAATTAATCCAGATTAAAATCCACCTCTCACCTTTGTGTTGTAACTTCAAAGCTGTGAACTTTTTATTGCCTGAGAAATACGCATTCTGTCGTCCCTACTGTGATTTGACAGAGTCGTATAAGGAGAAGCTATATGTTTCTAGCATTCACCAAAAAATAAAAATTTTAATAATATTTATTCAAAAATAGGTAGCATATTTCCACCAACTACAGAAAGTTATACATTTTATTTTATCTGAAAAAAAATCTCCTTTTATCCAGAATTTTCTTTTTGACAAAATTGTACAATTTAGGCTTTTGATATATCGTATCGTATCGTATCATATCATACTTGCAAGACAATCGTGCTTGTACTATAGAATTAATCCAGGCAGGCAAAGAATTGGGCCAAACTCTTTAAATGTTTTGAGCCAGATAATTTCTATTTCACTAATTAATTCAATGTATTTATTTTACTTAGTTGGGTAGCCTAAACTGCTGTTTCAAATGCAAAGCTTTTACGTTGTTTCAAATTTGCCCTTTTGACTTTCTCTTTCACTTCCCCTTTACCATTTCAACCTGAGACTTTAATACTGTTTCCATAGTTACAAACCTCAATTAATTGTGGCCCAGGGAATTGAGTTCTCCAGTTTATACCCAACCCCCTTGACTCTTCGTTCCTAGCCTAGACAGTAGGCTCCGAATATAGGCCCTAGGGGCTGGGACAGAGCCTGCCTGCTCGTCCTGCCTGACAAACACCAGTACTAACCTAGTAGCCAACGGCTCATTGCCAGGGCTTTAGTTTAGGGAAACCAACCAAGGAAAACATTTTTGGTCTTGCAGAGAAAAAGCCTTTATAGAGTGTACCTGCCTGATGGCAGCTTTGGCAGACAGGCAAAGTAGAAAGCAAACCACAGGAGGAAAAGAAGATACCAGTGGGATAAGTTTTGCTAATCTCCTGGGTTTTCTAGGTAGATATATAAACTATGCTTACAGCTAGAATGCAGTGTTTCTTTATCATTGAATTTCAAAATCCTATTAGTTCTTCAAGTTTTAGTTCAAGTTTAAATTTCTATATTAAATTATGCTTTTCAAAATAAAAAACCTTTTAGGCTATAGAAAAGTATGGATAATAAGCAAGCAATTAATGAATTATGTAATGTACTAGATGAATTTTTTTCTTTTTTTTTTTTTTTAAGTATTTGGTACAGGGTCTCACTACGCAGCTTGGACTCATTATGATCTTCCTGTTTTCAGCCTTTCCAGCTCTGGGATCACAGGTGTGCACCACCGTGCCCGGTCACCATTGCCAGCTCAGTGCACCCAGGGGCAGGACCGGTGTGGCCTATGATGCTAGGGATCAAACTCCGGCTCCTATGCTTGTCTAAGCAGGCTCTTAGTCTGCTGAGCTATCTCACCAGCCATAGATAAGTTTTTTTTTTTTTCTTTTTCTAATAAAGATTTACTCTCTGGAAGAAGAGGCTCACATGATACTGAAACAGAAGTCACTTACCAATGTTCAAAAGCAGTTGCTGTGCCATGGGGACAGATGAATGCAGAAGAGAAGGTCCCTTATAAATGATGTCTGGATTCATCTACTCTCCTTTGGCTCACTCAGGCAATGCTGCTACTGCCTGTGCCCTTTTTCCCTTCTCCCAGATAGACTGATGCTTTCAGAGTGGACCTACCTGGTCACCTCAGCAGCTCTCTAAACAGGGACTCAGCTCACAGTCTTTTTTTGACTCAGAGCCTGAAGGAAAGCATGAGATATTTTATCAGTTATCTGGCTCTGATTATTTTTTTCTTATGATTCTGGCTTTCTCCTTATGTGAGGGTGAACTGTGTCCTCTTGAAGTTTGTTTGTTGCAGCTCTGCACCATGTGGGGGTGTAGACTGGTACAGCCACAGTGGAAATCAGTGTGGAGGTTCCTCAGGAAGCTAGGATTAGGGCCAGGGAGATGGCTCAGTGGAATAAGTGCTTCCCCGGCAAGTGCGAGGGTCTGAGTTCAATCCCCAGTTCTGAAAAAAAAAAGAAAACAACTAGGATTAGAGGTCCCAACCCAGCTATTCTCCTTCTGTGTGTTTTACCAGAAGAATTAAAAACATCATTGCACAGAGATCAATGTGCACCCATGTTACAGCAACACAATTTGTTACAGCTAAATCTTGGAAACAACCCAGAGTCCATCAACTGAGGAATGTATTAAAAACATGTGGTATTTTTATACAAAGGAGTACTCCTCAGCCAAAAAGAAGGAAAAACTGGAGATTTTTATAGGTAAATGGATGCAACTTCAGACCATACTCATAAGTGAGATAAATCAGACTTGCATGTGTAAAAACTGTATTGTCTCTCCAGCATGAGAATCTGAAAGAGTAAGTAAGAGCCAAAATATATAATCAATATTGGGAAATGGGAAGAAATTATTCAAAACAAAAGAAAACTAGGACGGGAGAAAGGAAAACAGGAAGGGCAAAGAAAGATAAATAAATGCACAAGATAGGTATACTAGTAATTTCTATCAGATCATTGCACAAAAAGGAAAATTTGTGCTCATATTGTTTGACCAATTTTTATGCCTATATCTTGTAATCTATACAACTACTTTGAAGATAACAGTGTACAATACGTTAGCCATTGCTATTCTTCTGTCATTCTTTTTTGAAATTTTGCATCATTGTTTTCATTACTTTATCTTTTTCAAATTAAAAAATAAAATAAAATGAAACAAGCTGGGAAAATGCCCAGTTTAAGAGTTCCTGTCCTATTGTACGTTACCTTTGTGACAAATCAGTTTATCAGAAAGTGTGCACCTAGATGTGTGTCTTACTGTAGAGAAGAGACAAACATTACAGTCATCGGTGATTGATAACCTACTATGAGCAATGAATTGTGCATCATTAGGAGATTAAAATGCAAAAAAGATTTGATTTCATTATCTTAAAAGTGTCTATCTGATATTAAAATTTAATTTATAGCCTAGAAATTTCTAATTGTTTTGATATTTTCCCAAAGTGAATCTGAAAACTTAGTGTTTGCTCAAGGATTAAATAAGAATTGTTTACCTTAGGGCAGAAGAGATAGCTTAGCAAACTAAAGCACCTGCTTAGGCAAGCTCAGGGACTGTGGTTTGATCTGCAGCAGCAGATGCCATCCCAGCCCCACCCCCAGAGCGGGCTGAGCCAGCCCCCAAAGGAAAAAAAAAGGAATTGTCTACCTTAAACCAAGTTGTCAATGCCATTGACATTTATTTGAGTTCGAAAGTACACTACTGTACCTCATTTGCTTGCCTTGCGCGGGCAGCAGATCACTATATAAAAACACTGTCCAAGTGAACCCTGTGGAACTTACACAGCATCTTTCTAGGACTGTATCTGAACACAAACAAAAACGTGCCCTTTGGCATGCATAACTGTAACACACTGTCCATGGTTTCCTTTCTGTCATCTGAAGCTGAATCAAAGCAAAATAAATCAGCACACATTTTAATAAAATTATTTATGAATTGACTATTATTTGCATATTTAACTAAGTAGATAGACTGCATCATTACACAATACACCATTTTTAACTAGCACCACCTAAAATTTCTCCATGTCCCTATCATTTTACTTCCATCAAAATTCGATAAAGCACTCTTAAGTGTAGAATTTCAGATCCACAGAAATGGTTATGGTTGGTTAATAGCCAAGAACTGGATATCCTAACCCAGACTAACTACATCTTGCTTTTCTTTTCATCTCTGTTTTCCAGACACTGCAAATGGATGTAAACAAGCTGAACATAACCTTGCTTCGGGTATTCCGCCAAGGAGTGGCAGCAGCTTTAGGACTCTTACCTCAGCAAGTGCACATCAATCGCCTGATTGTAAGACACCTGTGTTTCACATTTCCAGAATTTAACTCACTTTTCAGTCTTTGAAGGTCTTGTGTTGTGGTTCTGTTACTAATAAGCCAACTCTGGCCTGCCATCTTTTTTTGCAAATAAAGTTTTATTATAACATGCCACAACCACTCATTCATATACTGTCCACTTCTGCTTTCACATTTATGGTGGCAGAATTGAATCGTTGCAAGAAAGTATTTATCTCATGAAGCCTATGGTATTTGCCATCTGGTCTGTTACACAAAAAGTTTGGCAATTCTGTTATAGCTCAATACTGGGTATCCTGGTAAGTGAATAAAGGTGTCTAAAATATTTATTTTGCCAACCTGTTCCTATTCCTAAAACACTCCACATGAAAGTAGAATTTCTGTATTTGCTAAGGTACTGTTTTCAGATGATCACTTTAAAAGCTCTAGAATATCAGTGCTGTGATGAACTGACTACACAAAGCAGAGGATTTTGAATAAGATGAGCAGCCCAAATGGAATACAGGACTAGGTGGCCCAGAGAGGCCAAGGCAAAGTGAAGATGGGCATCTGCAGAAAGTCCAAGGGGCCCCACTGTTGGCCTGACAACTTGCACATCCTTTCTCAACCCCTCTTTCTTAGTGTTCATGAATCTGAGTGTTGTCCAACTCCATGTTCCCATCTGCAACTGAAAGTAGGTGTGAATAAAGGGGGAGTGGCAAATGCATGTCAGAGGATATTTTCTTTGTAAGAATCTCATTCCCTAAGATTTGAGCAAAAGAGAATGTAGATGCTTTTAATTTTCATTGCACTGGAAGCCTAAGCAAGGACTGTATGTTCTCAATGCCATAAATTGCTACACTCCTGATTGAGCTCAGCTTTCTATTGCATTCTGATCTGCATTCTCAGTTATGGCAGAATTTGCCTTATGTTTGTTTGTTTTATATGTATGTAGAGGGTGAGTTGTTTCACTTGCACAAAAATTTTTATTCTGTGAGTCAACAATTTTCTGGTATTATTCATTTTCTTTTAAAGAACCAAGTTTCAACTCAATATGACCAAAGAGGGAATATAGCATTTTCTAATATCTTTTTAGAGTGAAATAAGTTATTATATCCAGGGAATACTTTATTCAAGTGAAAAGACTTAAATGTAATTGTAGTTTTGGGCCTAGATCTAGATGTGTTTATACACTCAAATATCAGAGGTATTCTTTGATGCATACGGATTTAATGAGATGGTAGCTGTTTACAGGGATGAAAGAGGATTTAGCACACACAAAAAAGAGCACACACACACCCTTGAGCAATGTCAGTAGCATTGTTCAGAGTAGTTCCTACAGTAGGCGAAGGTGTGGAACCTGAACAACAGAGCAGAGTGATGGAGCACAAGTGCCTGGGAGACAGACAGACAGACACACTGTACTCTGATGGCAATGGGGCCCTGCCCAGCCATATGAGCACAGCAAGCTACTTATGTTTCTTCATTCGCAAAACTGGAGGTAATCGCAACACCCATCTCTTGGAGTATTTTCAGCATTAAATTGGATAACAGATTTAAAGGACATAGGAACATTTCAGGCACAAAAGCAATATTCTATTATACTATTCTTCTTAATAGGTCATAAGCTTACATAAGTTATCACATTTTTCACATCAGTATAAATACTGTCATTACCTATTGTTCCTGTAACACAGAAATGTTTTTCTGGGTTGTTAACAGTATCTTTCTAGTTCGTTTTGTACTCAGAGAAACTTCTGATAAACTGCATTCAAAGAAAATTTTCTAGCCTGAGAGACAAGACAAAAGAAGACTAACAATAAAACACAAAAGTATTTTTCAATATATTTTTCTGGTGTTTATTTTTTATGTGTAGGGTACACGTGAGCCATAAATGGTGAAAGGTTAGTCTCCATTTCAGCTAATTAGAGCATGTTACTAGGTAAAGCACCACAATATCACGCATGTTTCTTTGTTCTACATATGGAGGGTGAGCAGTTTCATTCCGCATAAAGATTGCAATTTCTGCACAGGCAAGTGGTTACCTTACCAAGAGGTTACTTTTCAAAGTGTAACATATTAAGGTGCACAGAATCAGGGACAGAACTTAAAAGCTTTCTCACACTGTCTTCCTTGGCTGGACCAGCCTTCACCTTCATATAAGTAACAAGAGAAACTTACAGAATGTGTAGTAATTATACTGTTACACCAGATTCTATTTCATTTTAAAGTACATCTTTACGTATAATTACTCAGGAAACAATGAACAATATAACGTCAAAAATCAAAATATAGACTGAAGAACATACCAATAGCCAATCAAATGTAAAATTCCAAATTTTGAATGCCAAGTAACTGAGAGAAAGCTACATCAAGATATTAGACTTTGTACTGATAGTATTAACTCCATCGAGAATAACAAATGTGCGAAGATAACTTTTAAGATCCTAGGATTTTTTTTTTTTTTTTGGATGTTGGGATTCTAGGATGTTTAATGTTTCCAAGGAATGGTGAAAGTGTTGCCCAAAGTGGCTTAAGATGTCTATAATGCATACGAACAATCTGCTTTTACTAGGAAAAGAAGAACAGCGTTGAACTATTTGTGTCTCCCATAAACCGAAAATCAGGAATTTCTGACACTCTGCCAGCTGAGGAAGTATTGCATTCCCTGAATACCAATGTTTTGCACCAAAGTTTATCCCAGTTTGGAATTACAGAAGTCTCCCCTGAGGTACGTCCTTGCATGTCAGATTTCATTTTCAAAGACTGCAGTCAACGTGATGTGGTAATCTAGCCCCACGAGGCTTTGAGATGAAAGCTCTTTGCTGTAGGTTGTTTAGTTTTAAGAGTCTACCTAAGGATCAGATGTCTCTGTTCTTTAGACTATTGTGTTTTCCATAAAATTCATTTTCATATTAAATCCTTGCTCTTTGACACCTTCTTCTTAACATCTTTGTAACTTATTTTGATATGCCCTGTAACTTATCTACAAGACCAGGTAGATATGGTTGGCTGGTGATTACTTGGAACAGACATGTAAAACAAAAAAAAAAAAAAAAACCAAAACACCACAGGGGCCAGGGAGATGGCTCAGTGGAATAAGCGCTTCTCTGGCAAGCACAAGGGCCTGAGTTCAATTCCTGGTTCCCCCCCAAAAAAAGAAAAATGCACAAGACATCTTGCCCTTCTTCTGCAACAAGCGCATCTATCTTCATTGTGTTATCCTCAAAATGGCCATCAAATCTTTTTCCCACACTTTGAAATTCATTTGAAATGTATTCTGTTTCTTGTTTTGCTGTCTTTGTTGAGGAACCCATGCTTAAAAACCATGGAGATTTTCTTTATAACATTTTCTAAATTTGGTACTTTTACAAAAATTTCCCCTACTGCCACCACCCACTGTCTGCCTTTCCGTAATATCAGTTCCTCTGGACTTCAGCTTCCTAATATATCAAACAGATATAGCATGCAATTTTGTCTTATACACTTGAAATAAGGATTAGGCTTTTCAAATACATGTGGGGATAAGTAGGACTCAGATAAATATAATTTGAATAATGGATGCATTGGAAAAATAAGAATACGCAGTCTTCCTTTGATATCCTTGAGGAATTGCTTCCAGAGCTCTCAGAAACACCAAAGCCACTGGATTCACAGATGACTTATATAAAATGGTGCTGTATTTATACGATATTCTCCCACATATTTCATTTGTACTTAGTACAGGGTCCACAGGGTCTCACTACACAGATCAGACTCCTAGTGATCCTCCTGTTTACAGCCTCCCAAGCACAAGGATTACAGGCGCACGGAACCACGCCCAGTCTCATTCGCTGTCTGATCGCACCCCAGGGGCCGGGCCAGCACGGCACACTGGGGATCGAACCCCGGCCACTGTTCTCTGTCTAAGCAGCCGCGTCAGTCCGCTGAACTATCAGGCCAGCCCTTCTCCCACATATTTTATTTTATTTTTATTTATTTATTTATCTTTTTCCAAACTGGGAATTGCACTTGCACTTGCCACGGAAGCGCTTATTCCACTGAGACATCTCCCCGGCCCTATCCCAGATATTTTAAATCATCTCTAAATTACATGTAATAGTTAACAGGATGTTAGTGTTATAAAGGTAACTGTTACACTGAATTATTTAGGGAATAATGACAAGAAAACTCAGTATGTGAACTATAGGTGCAAAGTGTTTTTTTCCCTCCATATTTTCTATCCAGAGATAGCTGAATTTATAAATGCGGAAACCACAGAGATGTGACAGTTTTACATGACTGAACTGTGACTGTTACAACAACCCCCACTGATCTAGTTTTTCTCCATTTTCTGCCTAAAACATGAATTTTTTGTTGTTGTTGCTTTATTTTTGGCAGGGTTTTTTTTTTTTTTTTTTTTTTTTTTTTTTTTTTTTTTTTTTTTTTTTTTTTTTTTTTTTTTTTTTGGTTTGCTTTATTTTGTTTTGCCACCAAAAGCATCTTTCTCAATGTAAATCTGGCTTGCCTTCCTCATTGTATAGTTCTTCTTTAGCTTTCAAAACACTACAAAATGAGCTCTGCATTTCTTCTTGTGGTGCATGGTCCTCTGTGTGCTGGACCTTATAATTGCTGAACGACCCTTTCTTTGTGTGTGTTTTAGTAATTCTAAGCTTTACACGTACCATGCCACTCATAACTCTCCCTTCTTTTTGTGCTTTTGGGTATATTGGTTCTTCTCTATACCTTTCATTTCACAAGATCAGTTTCCTGTACAGCAAAGCTTCCCTTGTGCCATCACAGATAGAGACGCTCAGGGTATTGTACTCCCACTGAGCTTGGTTCAAACATCTTTTGTCCCATATCGACTTTCCAATCTGTTTTTACACTGTGAGTTTCTTGAGAGCCTGTGATGTGTTATGAGTGTTTTTCACTCCTTTACCTGGCCTATGATGGGCACAGAGTGAAAAACTGTTAACAAATAGCCAAGCACCATGCTACATAGTAACAAAGTCAGAAAACTAAATGTGTAAACAAGCAAATAACTCAATGCATTGTTCTCACTCTCAGTGAATCTATACTGTCATAGAGCAAAGAAGATACAAACAGATAAGGAAAATATAGAGCTATGATACAGTCACCAGCCTGTGCAAGGGAGCGGTGAAGAAGTGGCCACCTTGTTCTGCTGAGAGGCCAGAGGGTGGGTCAGCATGGGCCTCAACCCCGAGACCATTCCCTGCCCCTGCTGTAACTGAATCAGAAGTGGCTCTTGCAGCGTAACAAGTCAAGCCCCGTTCCCACTCCAGGTTGCTCAGCAGCAGCACAGACTCACCAGGGCTCATATTGCCTAGGACAGCTCCACTTTCAACTTTACAAAGAACATTGAGTTAATTCATTCTTCTTTTTGTAAGCCTCTAGAGAAGAACACAAGCATTCTTCCTTGTTGTTTCATTCTAATTTTAAATGCCATTTTGAAACCTTTAGAAACACAGCAATTTATTAAGTCACTCACATTTGAAAATCCAGGAGTTATTATCATATAAAAAGAACAAGTAAAAATCACATATTGGGGTGTCCTCCAACACACTCTGGCTTAGGAAAGGTGCAGAGCTTACCTGGGGCACCTATCACAGAGAGATCCAATGGACAGAATGGACACGAAAGACCTGTCCTGTGTTTCACTAATGGACGTGTATTTGATGGACAACATATGATGCTTTTGCATAAAGTTGCTAAAATTGAGAAATCTAGGAAATCCCCAGGCTATAAAACATAGGTTATGGGGGTGAGCAAACACTTATCTGAACTCTATGTTCAAATGCTCCAAGAAGGGGTCAAGCCCCCTGACCTGAAACTCCAAATACAAAGTAGAAGAAACTGTAGAGAAAGCCCTTGCATCAGGCCAGCAGCCCCGTAGGGAGCTTCGAACATCTGCAACCAAAAGGAATCCCGCAAAAACACTGGCGGGTGATTGTTTCCAGCTGGTCCCAGCTGTTCTGAGCGCTGCTCACACGCCTTTGTTCATCCTCTTGTGGTGATGTTTCATAACAGCGAATGCCGCAACCCATTGCTTTTCACATTTTAATTCGCAAAACATAGCTTGCTATCGCACCACGTTGATTAACAACAACACAAAGAACCTTGCTCTTCAGCTTTTTGTTTTCACATGAACTATTGAACATCATGAATGGTATCTCAAAACATGTATTCCTAAACTTATGTTAAGTACTTTCCTGGAAGGATATGGTTTTTGCTGTTGCTGCTTCTTTATAGTCTTAATTTTTTTTTTTTAATTGGAAATGACTCTTGGGAAACAAAGAAAAATACAAAACAGAGAACTACTTTTGTTTATTTGTTTTGCTTCCAATCTAAGCTTCTTGAGAGAAAAGACATTATTTCTTTTATATGCTTATGTGTTATCTAAAACACTGTAGGCAGTTAAGTATTATTACATGATAGTTACCAAGATAAAATGACACATACCACTTCCTGCCAAATACATCAAAGTCTGGGGAAATCAAATTAAACTCATTATTTCAATTTCTATCTACAAATAGTTTTACAAAATGAATTAAATATGTATTAATCACTCAGCAGATTAAAGTGCCTGCGAGCAGGTGCAAAGACTGGGTTCCATCCCCTGGCCTGCCCTGCCGGCCCCACCTGCAAGGTGTGCTGAGACATTGATTAAGACTGGACATGGTGGTGTGTACCTGTAATTCCAGCTCTTGGGCGGCTCTAAATAGGAGAATCACTATGAGTCTGATCTAGTAGTGGGACCCTGAACACCTTGTAGACCCTTCCCTAAAGTACAGAAAAAAATAATTTTTAAGTCTATTGAAATGAGTTCTGTATTAAAATTATAAAAATCACTATTTTGGCTGTGCATTTGCAAATTACTCCAGGTACACAGGTCTTACAATTCAAAGGAGAATGCTACTTTTGACATAATAGGCTAATGCACTGACCGATACATTCATGTAATATTGATGAAGAGTAAAAGGTAGAAGGTATGAATATAAATCGTAATTCATGAGCTGAGTAACTGTTCATCCAAATTTGTAACAGTTGTTAGTAATCTGTTATATAGAATTATAGATCTACGCACACAACGCTGAGGAGATACACCCTCCATGTTAGCACACGCTAGATCATTCAGATCAAGTGTTCACAGCATGCAGAATGCAGCAAAAATTAGACATTTACCCAACAAAGCCATATTGTTGTAGGATATATCTTATTTATCTGCCTAACTCAATGAGATAACCAAATAACTCATAACATTTCCATTCCCCTGCTATTCTATGTGCTTCATCTCTCCCAAACAGATGTCTCCTAAAGTCTCCATAGCTATATCAACTTATCTAGCAACCTGGCACCTGAGGTCTGAGAAAGGAAGAGCAAAAGAAGGAAGAAAGCAAGGAAGGAAGGAAGGAAGGAAGGAAGGAAGGAAGGAAGGAAGGAAGGAAGGAAGGAAGGAGAGAGGGAGGGAGGGAGGGAGGCAGAAGAGGGGAGGGGAAGAAAGAGAAGAAGAGAAGAAAGAAAAACAGGGAGGTAAGAAGAAAAGAGATGGAAGGAGGAAAAGAGGGAAAGAAGTATTAAGCCATACAGATATTATAATATAGAGCTACACAGTGAATTACTAAATCACATAGATTCTTAGAATAGCCATTCTTATAAAGGAACTTGCCTCAATTTCATACAATAAAAGAAAACTGCTCAGCTTCTTTCACTACAAGTTAAAGGTCAAAGCACCATAGCTATAAAATACAGTATGAAGATGGTACAGAGGCAGTAGCCTGAGCCAGCCACAGAGCCTGTGAATGATTTAACCATTACCCCCCTGACAAAATATAAAAGGCATCAGGGTTTCCCTGTGCAAAGGTTAGGTTAGAGATTGCTGTGAGGTAAAATCTTTTCATTTGTGGGATCTTAACTACAAACTTTTCCATTTATCACCCTGCCCTTATCAAGTTTTTGAGATCTCTGTACAAATATAGTAGTGCTCAGCAGGAGCAGCATGACTCAGACGGAAATCTATTTACCAAGGAAGCACAGTGACTACCTCCTAGTCCAAAACATGTCTTTCTAACTAGGCATGGAGGAGGGGAGGGTGGAGGATGATTCTTCCACCATTGTTGCTTTAGTTCAAAAAGAAAACAAAACCATTTGTCTCAAGCAGATAGGAACATGCTAATTTGTAGGAGTTATAGGCCTACAATAAGATAAATGGAAAGTGAACCAAACCAGGTTAGGAACACAGCCTCTCTCTCCACCCACCTAACCATCTCTTTTTATCCAAATTTCTCGTGAATTTAAGCTTGATTCTTTGTACTGGAATTTGACACACTCATGCTGCCTACCCGAAGACTTAACTAGTTTGCTTTTGTAACAAACAACACGTGCTATTTAGTTGCCTGAAAGAAAAGTGCCTTTCCATATTTGCACTTCATGCCTTTAAGTTTTCTCTTCTATTTGCTTTCAACCATGTTTGTAAAGACTTTAGGATAAAAAAACGAAAGAGAATTGTTACTTGAACCTGATTATTTTCTTTCCAGCAGAATATTTGGTCATTTATCAATTAAATATTTTCAGATTCCCCATTAATTTATCATATACATAAATTTAAAATAAATGTCTAAATCACTTTTGTATCTATGCATCTGTCTAGAAAATAAAAAAGAAGTAACTACATCACTCTCCTACAAGCCAAAAAACAAGGAAATTTGATTACTTAAAGCATTAAGAAAGTCTCCCTACAGATAATTTTTATAATCACAGTTCAACTTAATAATCTTCTGCATTCTTCCTCATTCATTTTTCTACCAAGGCTCGATTCAGTTCCAAAGCAAAATTTTTCATAAGCTATTTAAGACAATTTTTTTGTTTAATTAGTAAATATTCAGTGTGTCCAGGGGTTTAAAAATAACCAAATATTATTTCACAATTCAGACATCTAACAGATATTTTCCCATTTTCTTCATTGGAGACAATATCCAAGGGCAGAAACATACCCTTACTAAGTCAATGGAGTGGACAGCTTTCCAGCATTTGACTTGAATTATACTGAATATGTTTTTCTAACCATGGGCCACCTGACTCTAAGTTAAAGTTTCTTTAAGTATAAATCTATAATATCACTTATTTACTGGTTTTACTCTAAAACTTGATTGTGGTCAATGTACTTTTTTTAAAAAATAGATAAAATAAAATTGAGAGACATTCATATTTTATTTACACTTCCCCATTCTTCCAATCCTCGATGTATTCAGCAAACTCCTATTTGTCAGCTCTTCTTAGAAAATTATTTTGATTATTTGTGTGTGTGTGTGTGTGTGTGTGTGTGTGTGTGTGTGTGTGTGTGTGTGTGTGTGTGTTTTCCTGGTTGCTTTGACCAAATACATTAACAATTTATATTGGTGGGATGGTACTTTAGACAAATTCTGACAAAGCAGATTGTATTTA
>PVKA01012947.1:0-21841 GCA_004027165.1 Ctenomys sociabilis | reverse complement strand
CAGAAACAGCTTCTGGTGGAGAGAGCAGAACTCTCTCACCTGTCAACCAGACGCTTCCCAAGAAAGACAGTGAGGGCCATTTACGAAGGTGAGGTCTTGCGTGTGCCCGCAGACGCGGCTGTCTGCTCTCCGGCAGGATGATCTCGTGACTTGCCAGGATGGTAGCCCGCTGTGGAGAGGAGTCTGGGGAGCCCTCCTGCAGCAGGGGCGGGGGGTGCCTCGCTACACGGAATGGAATCAAGCTAAAAATATGTTTGGTGTCTGATAAGAACGCCCGTTTTCTCAGGCTCTCCTTTAACGTTGGACTTTCTGTTTTGCTTTTAAAGAAAAATGTTTTGCAAGGGCAGCATGAAGCGGACAAAATCTGGAGCAAAGAAGGATTTTATGCTGTTGTCATTTTTCTAAGCATCTTTGTTATTATAGTAACATGTTTGATGGTAAGTTCGCTTCTTTGTATGTTTTATCCTTTGCTAAATCCACTGCTTGATATAACTGGATGAGTTGCCATTCAAGTGAATGTTGAAAAGACAGAGCTCAAGCAAAACTCTAATGGGGAGGAGAGGCAGCAGCGCGAATGCTAGAGAACCTGTGGAGGTGTGACCTGCATAATAAAGCTCGGATTGCACTGAAGTTTTTAGTAACTTGATCAGCCCTGAGAAGGCAGCAGTAAGACGTGATTTAGGGAGGTCATCCCCAGCCCTCACCTTCAGTAAAATCTCATGGGTGTACTCTGGGTTTCATCTCTTCTTTTATATTATCTTTGTGGAGCTCAGGGGAAAAAAGTAAAAAAGAAAAAGAAATACGTCTTTGGGGCAACCCTACCTCCAAAGGAAGGGCTGATTTCTTTACTTTTAAGTGGCCTTGAACGCGTTCTATGAAATAGCAAGCACAAAAACGAGAGGATCCTAGCCTCAGAGGCTAGACCACCCTCTACCAACTAACTTTTTAAATGAATGAATAATATATAAGTATAAAAGTATGCACTGCAGTCATTACGTACGTCACTGTGATAACCTTTAAGAGTATATTTTTTGTTTTGAATTCTATTACCCCAAATTAACCTCACCCACTAAATTAGGCAGCACTGTTTGGTATTGAATGAGTTAATAGTTATCTTTCAGGCCGAATATGATCCTTTCATTCTTCTAAGAATTTTGTTATATACCATAATATTTGAAGTTTACAGGTGGGCTGAATATTGCTTTCCTGTGTGCTATGTTTTCCTTGATTTTTATATATTTTCAAAAATATTCATTTTCCATTTTTCAATGTCCCCCAAAATTATGAGACTAATTCGGTTAGTATTGCAGACTGACAGTGTTCTCAAGTGTTTTGTTGCATCTAGTTCATTTATGTACCCCTTGGGAGGGAGGGGGTCATGGCAGAAAGACTGGGGCTCCATCTGAAGCAGGAGGAGATGATGGAAGAAGAATTTTAATGAAAGAGAATTGAAGGTCTTAGGAAAACTGTGGCAGAGACCTCTGAGTGTATCTTGCTCCTTCAAGGGTCGGTTCCTTCTTATGTATAATTGCACCCTGAAATACATGACTCCTCTTTCCATGACAAGAAGCTCTCAAGTATCGTCCTCTTCCTTGTCAGTCATAGGAAGACTGTTATTTAAAGGTCTGCAAAAGGATAGGAGGGGCCAAAGATAAACCCCGGCAATGGTAGAGGACTGTCTGGGGTATGACATCCTGGGTTTAATCCATGACCCTGAAAAAATGGACACAGAGAGGGTAAGAGTATAAATTGAAAAATACAAAGGCTTCTAATGAATGGGTAAGATTTAGAAGAACAAAGAAAGGCAAAGATTGAAGGAGGAAAGTGTGAAGCCCTCATGTAGTCATTGAGCAGAAAAAGGCAAAGTTGAGCTTGCTTTTAACACTGTGTGTTTCAGACACAGCAAGTCCAACTCGGGCCAGGTCCACGTACCCATATGACTGATGGCTTCCTGCATGTGGCCCTCTGTGGTCTCATGTGGCCGCAGGGCCTCTGGAAGCCACGTGCTCACCCTCTTTGGGCTGGGAACACCTCCTCTCCCCAGTACTTGCAAAACACCTATAGAAAAGTTAGAAGCCAAAATAAGTGTGCTACAGAACAAATCAAGAAAAAAAAAATGCTGGCAAAAACCAGGTGATTGCCATCTGCTGGGTTAGATAATGATCTCACCCATTCACTTTGTCATCGTGTCCCCTGGAGGTCCACCAGGGGCCTGCAGTTGACCCCGTGCACAGGTGGGAGAACAAGCAGACACAGTCCCTGTGCTCCGGAGCCGTTACTCTTCAGAAAGAAACACACAATTGTTAATTATTTTTTTTAACAAGATAATCAAATAGTAGCCATACTATCTTCCAACTGTATGACATTGGAAAAAGCAAAACTGTATGATGGAGAAGTTAAGTAATTTCTGGAGGTAGAGGGGAGAGAGGCTGATTAGAGAGAAGACAGCAGATAACAGTGTGGTAAGACCATTCTGTGTTCTATAAAGATGAATACATGACATTTTGGATTCATTATTTCTCAGTTACTCTTCTCTCATTGCTGGGACAAATTCCTGACCCTCAAAATGAAGGAAAGAAAGATTTATTAAGCTCACAGTTACTGGAGGTTTCAGCCCATACTCAGCTGGTTCCAAGGCAGAGGGGCACATGGCAGAGAGCAGCGGCTGATGGCAGAGAAAAACAGCAGCACAGCAAGAGCAAGTGGGAGGATCCACTTGCATCAATGGCTACAGAGAGCAAGCCTGTCTCCCTTAGGTTGCATTCAGGATAACTGCCCCAGGCTGGGTGTGGTACTCACACCCATAATCCCAGCAGTAAGTACTAAGACACATAATCCCATCCTTGATCATGAGTTAATCTCAAACTCTAGAAGGCCTTGCCCCAGGACTGCATGAGGCTTTGGGGGGACAACTAGACACAAACCACAACACATCAGAACCTATATAGTACACAACACAGAATGACCAACTAATCTACCCTGTGTCCTATTGTTAATAATAATAAATCCCCATGGCTTTATCAATTGTGACAACTGTACGACACCAACAGATGTTAGTAAGGAAGTAAGAGTGGGAGGAATATATGAGACTTCAGTTTCTGTTCAGTTTTTCTGTAAACATAAAAACTACCCTAAAATAAATTTTTAGTTTTAAAAAGTTGAATAGAGATATGCACCATAAGGAAGGCGACATAATGGGGAGCAGTGAAACAGCAGTGTGATAGGGCAGATGTGAAAATGTGGGAAAGAAGCTTCCAGGCAGAGGAGGTAGGTGTGGAATATGGTTTGCCTGTCTGGGGCACCCAAGGGGAAGGTGGAAAGTGAGTGGTCTAAGAAGAGCCTTGAACTCACTGTATAGCTCAGGGTGGCCTCGAGCCCCTGGGGACTTTCTCGCCTCAGCTTCCTGAGTGCTGAGATTACAGGTGTATACCACCATGATCAGTGATGAGGGTATTTTTTGTTGTTGTGTTTTTTTTAATGGCTGGCTCAGCCCACCCTAGGGGCAGGGCTGGCATGGCATGTGGTACCAGGGGTTGAACCACAGTCCCCTGCGTGCTTGCCCACACTTGCCTAAGCAGGCGCTTTCAACCACTAAGCTATCTCACTGGCCCCAATAGTGTGTTTAAAAGCTCTCAGTCTTTGCTGGGGAGAGTACTATGGCAGCAGATGGGGTGAAGTGTGAAAACTAGAAGGCCCTGGGGTTGACAAAGATATTGGGGACCTGGAGGAGATGCGTGGGGGGGATAGAGCGAAGTGACAGGTTGAGAGGTTGAGATTCGTGTGTGTGTGTGTGTGTGTGTGTGTGTGTGTGTGTGTGTCAGGAAGAAAGGAAAAAAATAATCCAGGCTGTTGACTCTCTGGGTAACAACACTGCCATATTCTAGGAGAGGGACATGCTCAGAACCAGGGCATCAACTCAGCAAAATAACACTTCTGACTTCTATGTACGTAGTTCTTGAATAAATTAAAGAAACAGAGTGATAGCTTAAAACACGGTCTTAAATTTTCATAGGAAAGTATTGTGTTAGAAAGGATGTAATTCAATGGTAGAGCCCTTACCTGGCACATGCAGGGCCCTAGACAGACCCCCTAGTACAGGAGGTAGCAGCACCTAAAGTAACTGCTGTTGATAGGAAAATAGACACAATGCACCTAATAGGCATGATTAAAATGAAGCTGAGTTTATCCAGTACAATTTTCCACAAAGCAGTTAAGAGCTCTCCTTTAGGGACCTCGCAATAGTGATTTTCACAATAAGCTTGTCTTCCCATAAGTGTTCAAGGGGTTTTGACAACCATCTTAATTTAAAGTAATGTTTTACTTTGTCCTCAATAATATTTTGATATTTACTTATCATTTATTTATATTTATAATAAAGTACAGTTTTTTTTTTTATGCTGACATATACCGGGTTATACTTTTGCGACCCTCAAACTTAAGCTTGTCCAATTTGGCTTCCCATACTTCTGTTGATTCCATAACAAAGAAAAACTATAAGTCAGAATTTTCCTCCTGGCATTAATTATATTTATGAAAAATCAAGTGCTGCTATTCATGTTCAGCTTTCTCGATGCCATAGAAATGAAAGCCTGTAGTTTTATTGTGAAATTATATAGGTAAATGGAAGGGGTGTATGCGAAGTAACAGGGACAAAAAGCCTGGCAAAATTTTTGAATTGGGGCATATTGTTTACTTTCCTTAAAATACAAAAAGATGAATATATGTTGCCAGGCATAAAATTAGACAGGCATGACATTTTCAAATGTGTGACTTCTTTAGCACCTCTCAAATGTGAATGTAGAGTGGGTGGAGCAACAAATACACAAATACAATTTTCTGAGAAAAAAAAAATGTGTGGGCTAGTTCCAATCCATTCAGTCTTTCAGATGGAGGAAATTTGTTACCAAGAAGAATTATTTCTTAAACTTGAACAAATAATAGAAAGAACACCATTTATCAACTAAATTATACCTTCAAATACACTTAGACATTTATTAAACAGTATGAAAGTATTTATGAGATGTAAGTAGAGATGCCCACAGACCAAATTGTACATAGGAAGCAATTGTAGAAGTGATGCAAAGCTAGCCGCTTCTATCAGCCAGAGCGCTGTGAGACCTCTAGAAGGACCATCCCTATGTAATGGTAAGGGTATCTTAGTGCTGCTGTGCTAAGACCAGAAGTGCTGTACATGCTCCCAGCTGCAGCCTGAACGTAACCCAATAAACACATGTCAAAGGTGGTCAGAACTAGCCAACATTTTCTAATATAAGGATTTAAAAAGATGAAACCAGATTCTCCGTAAGTGATTGATTATGGAGCCACTTCCTAAGGAGGCATATTTTTTCATTACTTTCACAGTTTGATAGGAAGAAGACTACAACTCTTTTTTTTTTTTTTTTTTTTGGCGGAACCGGGGATTGAACTCAGGCTTTCACGCTTACCAGGGAAGCACTTATTCCACTGAGCCATCTCCCCAGCCCCAAAGTTAGTTTTTTTTTTAAATATTATTGATTTTAAATGTTTTATAAATTATCTACTGTTCTTTTTTTTGTACTGGGGATTGAACTCAAGACCTTGTGCTTGCCAAGCAGGAACTTAGAGCACTGAGCTATATCCCCAGCTCTAAGACTACAACTCTTGATCGTAACAGTAAGACGGTAAGAGTCAGAGCAATGACAACAGTAAATGTCCTTTCTTCCTTCCACGAATCATACACTTACGGGTCCTAAACTGGTACCAAATTTGCCATATAATTCTGCCCCTCCACATACTTAAGGTTATTAGTGTTACCGGTGAGAAGCCAGATTCAGGGATAAGTGCCAAGACCAAGAACAGACAGTGAATGGTGGTGGATGGCAGGGTGCGGACATTCAAGGGTTGGAACTCAAACCCAAGTCTGTCTGAATTCAAACAAAGGATTTGAATTTGATTTCATAGGATTCAGGCTGTGGGGATTGTTAGCCCTATAACTCTGTCGACAAACATCTGTTTCTAGCTACAAATGAACCCGGAGGAGAAGAACATGCCCGCACTTATCAGAGCACTCCACCCACGCAAAGCTGATAAGGGTGCGTCGCGCCCTTCCTTATGCCTGGAAACACCCCTGTGTTTGCACTTAGTACTCTGCACTGGGCATGATTCTTGCACAGCAAGTCTTCTCGTAGGCTCAACTTGTGTGTGAACCTTGCACAACAATGTCTTATTTCTGCAATGTGTTGATCGTGTAAGAACGAGCTCACGTTTATTAAATGAAAACAAAGGAATGAACTCTTCCAGAATGAACCATAAAGAACAAATGCTACACTCTATGGGCTGGTAACATCATCTAAGATTAGAACAAGTCCCAAGAGAAACTGGGATGGGGGAATGGAGAAAAAAAGGAAGAGAAAAGCAAAGATACATATAATAGAGATATGTATACATATAATTATGCTACATATATATGTTAGTTGTATTATTAATTTATCTTAGTTCATCAAAAAAGATATATGGTAGTATTATATATTATATATATTTAATATGATTATGCTACATATATATATATATATATGTTAGTTATATTACTAATTTATCTTGGTTCATTGAAAGGAAAGGTTTGTACTAATATTATTTGGACAATAAACTGTTATTTTGTACTCTAATTTAAAGGCAACACTATGCAGTGTATTAGCCATTGTTAATCCCTATTATCTTGTCTTGAAATTTGGTTTCTTTTTTTTTTCTTTAAAATAAGAAAAAGAAAAGAATAGAATCTATTCTAATCCAAACATATGTTGTGTTGCTTACAACATTTTAAAATTAAGATTATAAACTGTGAAACACTTCAAAGCATTTCTTTTTGCCTTGTCCTGTCTCTGCATCCCGCAGGTTCTCACTGATGCTCTTGGGATTTTTTGTCTTACTGTAGTTTGATTTTTACAGCTCCTCTCATTCAACAGTCTTTTCTCTGTCATGTGTCAACTGATCGAGTGACCTTAATGCATTGCACCATTCAAACACAAGCTGTAAAGATGAAAGAAAAATTTTAGCTTGACGTTTCTATAGAAAGGTTTTAGGTTGAGTTTTAAAACAAAGTATATTCACACAGAAAAATAAGCATATGTTATATTCCAGACTTCAATCAGTACAGAACAAAATCTGGGGCTTACTGTTCCAGAGGCTTTGGGAAAGAAGCTGTGATGTAGGGATTTAAAAGAAATAGTGCAGTTCAATGATCAGACACCTGGAAGTCAGAAAACCTGGAATCTAGATTTGACTTCCACCTTGCCTTCCAAGTGCTCTGAGCTTGAATGTGAAAAAAAAGAGGTTACAGTAAATGACCTTTAAGATCCCTTGTCCAGGGCTTCACAGCACATCACCACTGACATTTTTGGACTGACTATACTTTGGATAGGGGAGGAAGACATTTTTCTGTGCACAGTTTTGGCAGCGTTCTAGGCTCTGTGTACTAGAAGCCAGTAGCACATGCTCCCTTGTTCCCTCCCCTCACATGTATGACAACTGAAAACCTCTACAGATTGCCCAATGTTCCAGTGTCCCCAGACATTGCTAAAATCCCTTCCAGTGGCAAATCATGGCCTTATAGCATAATGCTGATAGGTTATGGCCCTCGTGTGAATTGCTGAATTATTATGGTGGTCATCTAATATGGCTGAAGCCCTTAAAACAACAGCTCATCTTCCCAGAGACCACCTCCCCCTTCTTCTCCAGCTCAGCCCAGGGTGCAGTTTCCTTTCACCCTTCCGGCCACCTCAGGGAAGGCCCCAGTCAGTTCCTCCTCTGGTGTATCTAAACATCCCCCTCAAACCCCACCCCTGGCAAAAGGCCACAAAAGCTCAGCCTCCCTCTGTTCCAATCCAGAGAACTGCTTATCTTCCCAAATTCTCTCCATGTCCTCCAGGATAATGAAGCCCCTTTCCCTTTATAATAAAGCCCCTTTCCCTATTCCTTCTGTCTGTTTCTCTGCTGTGACACCATCAAAGCCTATCAACTGCCATGACAATTACTATATTTGATTATTTTCCCCCACATTGTTCCAGGCAATGGAATCGCTTGGGTGTTTTTAAACCGAACCTAACTCATCTTACACATTCTCCAGGTTCTGCATTTCCCTATTTACAAATGTAAGAACCAGTTTGTCTACACACTACACTAAGACAAACTGAAAAGTTGACCTTTAAACAGGGATGAAGTAGATCACTCTGAAAATATGTGACAAAGTTTTCCCGTTAAAACCAGAAGTTCCGAGTGGCAAGAAAGGACTTTAAACTACAACATATTGTACACTAATAAAATCATCAAGGTGACCTGTGAAGAAGAATTGAGATCAACATTTTTTGGATTTCACAATTTCATCATTAAAATAAGCAAAACCCAAATATAAACAAGCTAACAAATGTCCTGATATGCATATTATATTCATGTGAAGAGCTGTGAAATCACAACACATGTATTATATTTTTCTAGTAAGGACTTTTTTAAAAAGTACAGATACGGTTGTTTCTTCATTCAAGAAAATAACTTCTTGACTTCAAAAAAAGATGCTTTCCTACTTTAAATTCTGTTGCTTCATCTTTTCATAGTTGTGTGTTTAGCACAATAAACTTACCCATCTGTGTGTCTTGTGATATTTTCAGAATTTTTTAACAGAACCATGGGAAGGTACATTGCAAAAGTCAGAGAAGCTAGAAAGATCTAGCACTTTCAAACCTGTCACCATCCACAGAATCAACGCATTTATCTCAGTGTTTTCTCTTCTACCATTTAAGGAGAAGCACAATAAAGTTACTTGAAAGTAATTATAATTAGTCACTTAATAATAGATTTCCCCTCCCCCTATGTCTTCAATCACTCTCCTTCTATGATATGTAGCTTGGGGGAGGGGTTAGCCTGGTAAACCTTTTTGTTATATATTCTTCAATGCACTAAGAATAGTGGGCAATGCATTCTGGGAAGAACTTGTAATTCACAATGACTCAGTATAGCTACAGAAAGAACACTTTGTCTCACTTGGGTTTTTCATTTATTTTAATTGACCTTTCATAGCATCTCATGTGGCTTCACTTCCTACATTTTGTCTCTTTATTTGTTTGTTTTCTCTTCTTTATATCTTAATCTCTTTATTTCCTAGCTTTGCATCTCAGTTTCTCAAATTTGCCACATAAGCCACAGATCTTGAGAATGAGGGTTTAGTTCTCTGGATTTTCTTAATTAATCTTAGTCTGATGTCTTTTTATTTTAGGATATGTTCTTATTCCACCCTGATCCTCATAATTTAGTTGTGTTAAATACACTGTCTATTTTCAGTGTCATTTTTGAGACAACTGCAAAAAGGTTCTCTAAAGTTGTCCTGAAATAAATTCCCAAAGGTATTTATTACATCTTCAATTCTTTACTAATTTTCTTTTTTTAGCTTATTCTACTTTAAGAAGAATAGTATCTATTTAGACTTTATTTCTTTCTAGTAGATTGAAAATAAAGCAACTACTAAAATTTAACAAAACTTAGAAATAAGAAGGTGGACATAGGGATTAGTTAGAGCAAATATAATTGTAAACGTCCAGGAAAGCCCTCTCCTCCTAAAATAATATTTATTTTGCTAACAGGTTCTAGAACCTAACCAGGAAATTTAATTGACTTCAGATATTTTAAGCCTCGGACAGCACTGGTCCCCTCCATTTGAGATAACTGCAGATTAGGAGCTGTCACCTTCTCATGCGAGTCCCTTTCTGCGAGCAGAGTTAAAGAAATGGGAGGACACCTACTCTGTGCAGGAATTGTAAAGGGGCGGGTGCAAAAAGATACATCTAATCAGAGAGAAGCTTGTAAACAAGGCCAGCATTGTACCTAGGAGCGCGCCCTCGGAACATCCCAACAAAGGCAGTGCAATGCTTTTGAAAGTTCAAAAGTGATCATTTTAGCAAGTCAGACTATTTTTCCGTCTTTTGTGTTTAATTAAGGTTATTCGTACAATTTAGATATAATGATCGCGTTCCTCATAGGGAGTTTGTACTGTACGCGATATTTCTCAGCTCCCCTTTCTTGCCACTCCTCCCTCTTTTTCAACCCCTCCTCCACTCGCTGTGTACAAAGCTTTGCTTCCGATTTATTTTCTTTTTCTTTTCCTCTCCACATCGCCATCCCCAGTTCCTTTCCTTTTAACAATCACTTCCTATCTCATAATACACGAGTCCCTCACTGTTTCGCAGTTTGGCTTTCGCGGACTCACTGATTCGCGGGTTTTCTTACCTCTGCTGATCAAAATTATTTATCCCAGGTTTTTTGCTGTTTCGCGGGATTTTGTAGTACCACACAGTGTAGGTATGTTATTAAAATCATGTAGGTTTACAAGCTTAGAAAATGGTTTAAAACATCAGGAGTGTTTTTAAAAGTGTGAGAAAGGTTTATAAAGCCTTAAAATAGATATAAATACTAAAATAAATATAACGGGACTAATCGACTGATTTTCACCTGTCATGAGTGTCTGGAACATAACTTCCATGATAGGTGAGGGACCACTGTATCTATTACACAGTTTGGTTCTTATTTACACTTTCAGTTTCTCCCACCAAAGAAATAATACAGTATTTACCAATATGTGTCTCATTTATTTTACTTAAGAGTGTGGTTGCAAGGTACATTCATTTAGCTATAAATGTCTCAAGTTTATCTTTTTTATGGCTGAGTAGTACTCCATTGTATTTTTTTAAAGCACGTCTTTTTCACCAATTCATCAGTTAATGGACATTGGTGTCATTTCCAAGATTTAGATGTTACAAACTGCTATAAACATGCATGTACATCTGTCCGTGTGGCATAATTTAGCAGTTCTGACTTGAGTTAACCATCCCAGAAAGAGCTCTGAGAATACAGGAAAGTGACACTTCTGCTTTTTTTCCCCCTATTTACATTAAAAATTAAAAGTGAAAAAGGTAAGATAAATAATTCTGGTTGTCCAATTTATTCTTCGGCACATTCTGCAGATTTCTCAAGTATTAATTAGGTACTCAAGTTCAAGTATGACCGATGTAGGTATTTTCTAAGATAAGAAATTAAGATTTATAGCATAACTCTTTTATTAATATTTTAACACCTCTTCCTGCCCTGCTGTATTGGATGTAGTTCTTGGTTTCCATAAAAGTCATGGAACCTTGTTTCATGGCTGTTCATTTCTGAACTTACTCTTTCAATAAACTTCAACAGAACAAGAGATCTGGCATTTTATAGAATTAGCCAAATTGGTTTTTTAATGTATCTTTAAGGAACGGATTCATGCCCATAAATTTTGGAAATGCATGAACAGCATAACTTGAAACACTAAGTCTGTACTTTTAAGGAAAACTTAAGTATTGTAAAGGCAAGAAATCCTCACAGCAGGCTGCACTTCCTTTATCGCCTTTATTTCCATTAATTTTATAGGCTAGGGTAGAGGAGATTTTACTCTGTGGTTGAAAGTGTGAAAACATGATAGAAGCCCTGTCTGTCTCATCTCTGCAGATTCTTTATAGACTGAAAGAAAGACTCCAGCTTTCCTTGAGACAAGACAAGGAGAAAAACCAGGAGATCCACCTGTCCCCCATCCTCCTGCAGCCGGCACAGTCTGAGGCCAAGTCGGGGCACAGCATGGTCCAGCCTGACCAAGGGCCGAAGGTGCTGAGTGTCGTTGTGGACCCTCAAGGCCGATGCACCCCTGAGGTCAAAGCCACTGCCTCTAGCTCAGTCTGTCCTTCTCCTTTCAAAATGAAGCCTGTAGGACTTCAGGAGAGGTAAGAGCTTTTCCTGTTTCCACCTACAAATTGCTTTCCATTTAATGAGTATTCATTACTTGCAAAGGATGGAACAAGAAATGATTGGTATCTGAGTAGAACTGTTTACTAGCAGATGGACACCAGCCAATACTACTGCTTGGCTCCTAAAAGTGTCTCTTAGAGTTCTGAGTACAGCCAATTCTGCTATGCTGGCAGAGACCTAAACAATCTGCAACTGTGAGACAGTTTCTATCACTATTTATTATTTATTGAGGGTCACTAGCTGTTTGAACACAACATTATCTTTTTAACTATCCTCAAATTCTGATGTAATAGGACCAGGGATGAATTCAGCAGGCTTCCTGCTGAAGCCCACATTGTTTGAAGTCGTACAAGGGTCTTCATCACCAACTATTTTTATGTAAAGTTTTCTTGTTTCCTTTGATCACTGAAACACTGAGTGTGGAGATTTGTGACAGTGTTATTACCTTATCTGGCTCTGAGATAGGCTTATTCATGGGATGTACTTTGTACTGATACATTTCCATTTCAGTCAAGTCCAATGTAAGGAATACAAATTTTTGATGAGAGGGCTAATTCTTTGTTTTCCAAAAAATGAGAAATAAAACTTGTCATGGTCTTTCTTCAAATGAGTTTCATTTTTATATTTAAAATATTGCTACCAGGCATGGTGATTCACACCTGCAATCCTAGCACTTGAGAGGATGAGACAAGAGGATCTCCATGAGTTTAAGGTCAATCTTCACTACGTGGTGAGACCTTGCCTCAAGAAAAGAATATTACTTATAATACATCCAACATTATACACATGGTACTATAGTAATTAAATAGGCTTTAAGGTACATACTCTATTTTCTCTATGTCTCTATTTCCTATCATTGTTTTATTGGGTTTTTATAGATCACATAGATGCATTTGGATTATATTTCCAATGGTTTATCACAATGCCTAATAGAAAAAGTCATATGATTTGATGCTTCAAGAATGGCAAAGGACAAAAATTGTTGAAATTTTTGCCAGGAACAATGAATGATGTGAAAAGAAAGGTCGGTTCCCATGATCTCTAAAAGCCCTTATTGGACAAGTGCTGTGACATGACCTTACATAAGAGGAAAACAGAGCCACCAAATCATTCCTCCTGCCTCTTCCCCAAGTGCTTGGCGGCTTTTCCAACTCCAAGCAAGGTCAGCCTAAAATTGCCATGGAGAAGGGTGATTCCTGGCATTCTGTAGGCCACGTCTGGGTCTGTGAGCGGACCATTTCAAAGAGCACAGGGTTAAATACTCACTTAACTGAAGTGAGTATTTGAGGAGGGAGAACACAGAGCTGGTACTTCATTTGTCTTTGTCATTTACTTGTGGAGCAAGCACCTACTCAGTTTTTAATGGTTTCCTGGGCCCTGATCTGCAGATTTCCCTGAGTACCTCCTGCTTCTTTCCCATCTCAGAGCAGGAGACAGCTTTTCCCTCCTGAGCCGCAGCTCATTCTTTCTTGACCAGGAACTCTGTTCATCAGTTTTTCCTCAACGGTGCTCTCCTTGCTAGTGCTGTCCCACCAGCCTAGAAACAAGTTCTCTTTTGCATGAAAAATGTCTCCTTTTTGTTCCTCTCCTCTGGTTCTTGTCCTCGTTTCCATTCTCAAATAAGTATCAGCAAACAGCAGACTGTACTTGTGGCCCCTCTGCTTTCCAACATTCCTCTCTATTTCCTCCGTGTCCTCTTATTTAGTATGTGTGGCCCCCGTGCCCACCCAGCCACGTGTGTCATTTCCTTTCCCACCCAGCAACAATGGCTGTGCTCTCTCTTTGACCTTCATAACATCATTTTTGCTGCTTCCTGGGATTCCAATCACAGCCATTTTCCATTGATTGTTTTCCGAATGATTCCTCAGCGTCCTCTGTGTTTTTTCCTATCCCTGAGACAAAATAAGAGACATTCAGAGCTAAAGGAGGAGAGGTTCCAGTGCACACTTCCCTGGCTCTGCAGCAGAGCGGCAGGGCAGAGGCCTCCCAGGGGACCGAGAGCTCACGGTGGGCAAAAAGCAGTGAGGCTGGCGAGAAGCAAAGCAGCCAAGAGACCACAGCAGCCTCTTCCTGGCCCTTATTTCTACCCAGGACTCACACCCAGGGTGGAGCATTCTAGCGTCACATCCTTGTCCCCAGCATCACACACTGTAGATCCAACCACCTCCAAAAAGCTCCATCTATACCCGCAAGGTTTTGGCTGAACATCAGCCGCGTGCCAGCCGCAACACTGAGGAAGCACTCAGCTCTGGTGACCCCCACTGTAAAGGGCTGGCCCTGTGTTCCTGCTCTGACTGGACATCACCACAAAAGTGCTTAAACATAGCCAATCTAAAACAGTACCAAAAGCTCAGCAGACTAAAGCCTCTGCTTAGATGCAGGGACCGGAGTTCCATCCCTGGCCTGCCGTGCTGGCCCTACCCCCGAGGCCTGCTGAAATGGAGATTGAGACAGGGCGTGGTGGCTCGCGCCTGTAATCCCAGCTCTTGGGAGATTGTAAACAGGCACATCACTATGAGTCCAATCTACGTAGTGAGACCCTGTAGACCCTGCAAACCCTGTCCTAAATGCAAAATAAATAAATAAATCAGTACAAAATGTTCCTCATCAAACCATTTCTTTATTTTTTTTTTAATTTTAACTCCCAGAAATGTGGTTAGCATCTGAAACTCCTCCTATTTCTTCATTCTCCCTTTCAACAGAGTCAAGCATCATGAAGGCCTGGCGTTTTCCCCCAGCTTTGCCTTCTACCCAGCCGCAGTCCCCTCAGGGCCCCAGCTCTCCCAATTCCCTAGCGAGCCTCCCACTGACCCTTCCGCCTCGCCACCGCACCCTGCAGACATCTCACACACTGCTTGTCATCCTCTTTTAAGATCCCTCCGTGTTTCCAAATCGCTTTCTGAGAGTAACTGACATGCAGTGCCTCGGTTCACAAGCACTCTCCTTAGTGAACAGTATGGTCCGCAAAGAGCAGCGCTCTGCAGATTTTCGCTTTTGTTTGCAAACTGTGTCGGGAAAGGAACGCAGCTGCAGACACCCTTCCCTTGGGAACGTGAACATGACCATCTTTTCCAGAATCACGGAACAAATTCAGTTCACCAACTGAGGTTACTACTATAATTTATTTTTATTTTTATTTTATTTATTTATTTATTTTTGTGTGTGGTACTGGAGATTGAACTCAGGACCCTGTGCTTGCCAGAAGGTGCTTGTCCTACTGAGCTAACTCTCAGGCATATGTAATTTCTATGTGTGATGTATGAAACCTTTGCTGGGGTCTCCCCACCTCTGTCTCCCCCTAAGCACCCACCTATACCTCTCCTGCTACTTGGACATGTTTCTGGGTTTGATACCATGCTTTTTAAAACCTAAGAAGCTGTCCCTACCTAGAAACTGTCTTTCTTTCTTTACTGTTATTTGCCCTGGAGTAACACCACCACAGGAGTGAGCCTGAAACTGGGTTCACAAACTAAGAAAAAAAGAAAACACTGTTTAGGCCTGATGGCCCTGCCCCTGGGTGTGCTGAGCTGCAGACTCAGTCCAGGCGTGGTGGCACGTGCCTGTAACCCCAGCGCTGGACAGGGTGAAAGCAGGAGGATCAGTATGAATCTGAGCTGTACCATAGGCATAAGTGGAAGAAAGAAAAAAGGAAAGAGACAAAGAGAGAGAGAAAGGGAGGGAGGGAGGGAGGGAGGGACAGAAGGAAGGAAGTCTTTCTTCTAGGTCCTATTCCACCTAAATTAGAGGAGCTTGGTCTCATTCCTTTTCAAATTCTCTCTCCTTCTCTGCCTCTGTGGCCCTGAGATTGGAAGCTTCGAGGGGACTTTTATTGCTTTGCAATAGCAAGAGCAAGGGTCTTACTTGCTTTGATACTGCCTGACAAATCATCGTTTGCCGCCGAGCCCGTTATATCCCCAGAACCCATTCTGAACGCTGGTCATCAAGTTGCTCCTTATTGCCATGCAGCCCCTCGCTCCTCCCCTCTCTTGGATATGTCCAGTCTACTCTTAGAAACACATATTCTCACTGCTCTACCATAAATGGAGACAAAGAAAACTTCGTGTGCATCTAAAACACCACCCCTTGGCAGCACCATCCAGACACTTTTCGTGACTGACTCTACCAGGGATCAGGGTCCTCTTGCTAACCACCCCCACTTCCCAGGGCTTACTCATGATGCATGAGGTCTCACTGGTTCTCTCAAAGGAGCCATCCTAGCCCTTCTGCCTCCCCCGAATTCACCAACCCTTTCTCCGGCTTCATGAACAGAAGCCTTTCCATTGTTTATTTTACATCCTGTGTCTCCTGACACGCACAAGCTAAGAATGTAGGTCCTTCCACCAAAGACCTGACCTTTAGAACCCTAAGGCCAAGACTGGACTCAAATTTCTCCGCCTTCTGCTCTCACATTCCTTCCCAAAGGCAATAAAACAGCAGATAGGTGACAGTCCAAAGACACAGGTCTAAAGGTGACTGACTGGACTGGGAATGGGGAAGAGAAACTCAGACACTGTTTCCTGTTGGAAGCCATCCAGATTCCTCTCTCTCTCTTTTAATTCTCCTTGCAGCCCAGCACTGATTTAGAGTCTCTTTTCTACTGACTTCTGTTGTAGTCCCATATCCCTGTGTGCGCACAGTATTTAAAGCATTTCTTGGGTATATCGTAAATTTTAGTTTACTGATCTGCCTCAGCCAATAGACTGTAAACTTCTTGAGCACATACATGTGATCTGGTACTGTTGTCATCACTAGTGTGTAAAACATAATCCTTGGAAAGAAGGATCCCCAGGAAATCAATAATTCCCATAAGTTATTCTCAGGTCAACTTCCAGTAGCTATAGGGAAACACTTGGCTTATTCTACCACCTTTTCTTCTTCTATTCTCACTCCCATTTCTCTGTCACAACTCTGAACCAGCGTGACCTAGTGAAGAATTTTAAGACTGACAATGCATTAAAGATGTACAGTGCGCTATGCAGTCAAAAAGCTTTTGTGAAGTTTTAAGCCTTAAGATTTTATACTTACATATTTTAGTGGTGTCTTTTAAATGATCTCATGTTTTAATTGCCACCTCTTGATCCTGGAATGATTAATTCATTTGTTACATAACTTGAAACCTTGATATCACAAGGACCACCATGACATGGATCCTGTACCTTTCTCTCTCTCTCTCTCTCTCTCTCTCTCTCTCTCTCTCTCTCTCTCTCTCTTTCTCTCTCCCTCTTTCTGTGTGTGTTTTGCTGGGAATTGAACCCAGGGCCTTGTGCACAGAAGGCAAGAACTCTGCTACTCAGCCACGTCTCCAGCCCTCTGCCTTTCTCATTGTTGGCTGTCTTTCTACAGTCATCACCCTGGACATGACTCTATCATCATTTCATGGTTCAGTTATATCTTCTGATTATAAAAATGATGTTAGAACTAATGCACATGTTTCATGTACATTACTTTATTTCATCTTACCTGTCTGCATCTATCTCCTTTTCCTCTTCCAGCCCATGCTATATATTCTACAGCCCTACTTCTCTATATCAGGGTATATACCTATGTTGGCTTTGCTGTGGTAGCTACTCTTTGCCTACAGAACAAGGCCTAGACCACCTCCTTGGATCTGTGAAGTTCTTCGCTGTCTGACCCTGATGATTGTCTCCAATTCTGTGTGCCATTAAGTCTCCAAATAAATTCTGTATTCCATCCAGTCTCTTCCCCTCCCCATTGTCCTCAGCATCCTGGATGGATGCTTGTATTTGCTTATTTGTTTACTGGTTCCTCTGCTTCCCTCTGTCTATATAGTTCCAGGCTACAAAGTCCAACACAAAACTTGCCCTAAGGATTGCGTAGCCTATCCATGCCTACAGAGACTTATAACACTTCTGAGTTGAAACATATATCATTGTCTAGTCATGATTTTATTTAAAGAATTATTTATGGAAACACTGAAACTAGTTCTCAAATGGCCTGTCCCTTGGTCAGATTGTAAGAATGCTAAAGACAAGCCCTACGGTGCAAGATATTCATGTCTCCTGTAGTTCCTGCTGTATTGCTTCATAGTAAACACTGGCAAAGTATTATAAAGTTAATTAGTTCCCTTTGTATCTGGGGATCTCATATGTTTCGAAAGAAACTTCCATAAGAACAAGTAGCTTAATGATAAACTACAGAGCTGAGTCTCTGACATTTATTAAGTAAGTGAATCATCAGAGTAAGTCCTCTGTGGCATGGTTTTTGCAATCTACAAAACAACATCTAATCCACTTTATGAAATAACAGCCAGTAAAAACTAGCATGAAACCTTTGAGAAAAGAAATCTAGTATTACTGGTTTGTTGTTGTTGTTATTGTTCTTGTTGTTTGACTTCATTGCACAAGTTTCTATGTACTAGATCAGTTGTAATTTTGAAATACGAAAGTTGAAACCTTTTTTTTTCACAGAATTAGTATAGTACAATTTGCCATATGCTATCTTAAGAAATTTTAGCTGTCGGTTGAATTTTAGTCCTTTTGGGCCAGGGAGATAGCTTGGGGATATAAACACTTGCGTGGCAAGCACAAGGACCCAGGTTTGATCTGTGGCACTCCGGGTAGCACTCGCCCTGCACCAGGCCAGCCACCAAGACCAGGCGTGGTGGCACATATCTGTAATCCCAACACTAGGGAGGCTGAGACAGGAGGACCGCTATGAGTCTGAGCTGCATTGAGACCCTGTACCAAATAAATAAACAAATCTTTGAAAAAGAAGAATTTTAAATCTTCTGTCCAAAATGAAATTATATTCATTTATTATAATTATGCATCGATGTATTTATAGATTAGATATTAACAATATAAAGCTAACAATTAGACTAACACATGAATTAATTTCCTCTCAGTGAGTCCAAAAACTGGAGAAATAGATTCAAATGCCCACTTCCACTGTGTGTGCAATTTGGAAACCACTCATTCAGCTGTAATAGTGCACGTGGCACGTGGATCTCGAGAGCCAGGTCAGGTGGTGTCGTGTGACCCACACAGCCCAGGCTTCAATTAGCTCCCCTCCCCCTTTCTCTCTTGTCCAACCGTTGTCCTTCTCAAGTTCTCTGGTTGCTATTCTCGAAGAAATGGTATGGAGGCTGTGTTCCAAACCCCTAGAAAACAAGGAATCGCATGCTGGCTCTAGAAATAGAAAACTGGAGTGTAGAACTAGAAAAAGTATCAAGCTACTTATGGAGAGTCACTTAGTGCACCAGCAGGAATATGGAATGAATGGGAGGTTAGTGTTACTCAGATGTTGGCTAATACAAAGACAAACACACACAGACACGCGCACACACACACACACACACACACCCTCTAAGTAGGGTTATTGTTTCGTAGCGACCTTTCCCTTCTGCTTCTTCATCATAGCCTCCTGCACCATCATCCTAGTCCCTTTGCCCGATTATCATTTGAACTCTAGTATGGAAACAACTGGAGTAAAGAAGAAAGCCAAGGCAGTGAGTGTCTAGAAACACAACGACATGGCTGTGTATCTGGAGCACTCTTAATTTCCCTCCTCAGATTTCATTTTGCTTCATTTGTATTCTGAAAGGGCAAACACTGGATCTCCTGAGAGGAGCAACAGTGAAAGACTCTGTAATACACCTGCCCCTAAATATATTTATGTGCAATTTGGTTTCCTCGGACTGCAAGTGCAGGCTGCTTCTCTTCTCCCAAGGATAGCCGTGTGCTATTTCTTAGGGACACCATCTCTGGATTCAAATTGTTTTGGCTCTGATGCCATCTGTCACTCTCACACTCCCGCAAACATGCTCAGTAGTTATTTGGTCAGCAGCTCAAATGATCTGAGCATTAATTCCCTGACTTACATGTGCATGAAATGAGATAATGCAGGTAAAGGATCAGTAAGTCTTATCAAATTATTTTACTTTTATTGATGTCGCTGGAGTTTGATGATGACTGACTCACACACATCTTCTGTGATCTGCTCGGCCACAGGGTCTCCCATGGGCAGGCAGGACGTTGCTAGACTGTGCTCACAGGGGCACTGGTCCCACAGGATAAATAGTAAAGGGAGGTTATGTGACGGAGGCCGTGTGGTTCATGCATGATGGCCTGAAAGGGCCAAGGGAATGCAGAGCCTCACCTGGGTTCTGCTGAGACCCATGTGGGAAGCTGTGCCGGTGGCTGCTGGTGGCCCGTGCAGGTCACCTGGCTGCTGTCCCACCTTCTCTCCCTCACTTAAGAAGTGCTGACTATTCAAGAATTCAGCTGCTACTTCGCTGGCGACTCATCCCCAGCCATAGGAATTGCTGGATTCAGAGGTGCCTACCAAAGTATGCTTAGCACCCTCTGGACAGTCTCAAGGCGACAGTCTCCTGGCACAAGTGCGGAGGCCCAGGCCTGTTTCCTCGCAGGTAAGACCACCATCCATGAGCCGCTGGTCAAGCTCCAGAGCTCCCTGTGCGATCAGGTCAAGAGCAGACACCGTAGCAACTGCCTCCCTGTCTGGCTTCCCTCGCTTGCCCCATAGGGTTCTCCTGAGAGCACCCCCAAGAAATCGCCTGGATGAGAATTCTTTCTTCTTATTATTATTTTTATTGAGAAACAAATAGCAATGAGACAGGTTCAAAACAGGTTAGTAGGACAGTTAGAATAATTAATGCATATTGTTGTCTTCATATTCATAGCAATAATGCAGACATGGTATCCTGTCCAAACACTATTAGTACAAATCTTTCTTCTCATTGAATTGAGAAAAAGTAGCTATATAGCTATCCTATTTTGTATATACAGGTACACAATGGTCCTTCATTTATATCCCCTTTGTGTGTTTAGTTTTCTCAGAGAAGGGTATTCCATTACCATTTAAATATTGTAGGTGCATGAATTCAGCAAAATAATCCAATATAGCGCAATACTGCGTAATAGCAGTGGGTTTTCTGTAGGACTGGCAATGTCAGAAGATGTTACTTGAGCCTTCTACTGCTCAGCTTATTAGTATGGCTTTACTTTTTATACCTCATTTTTATACTTTTCTGATGGATGGTTAAGACCAAGATAAAGCAAAACAGACCTATATAACAAGAAATGTAACTTTTATATCTGCCAAGATCAGCCAAACCCCCTCAGGATTTATCCTGAAACCCTGTACCACACACAGTCTCTAGATCCTTTGCCAGTGTCAGCCATGTGGATGAGTAACGGCCATTGCTTGACCAATTTGCTCCCTGTGAAAGCCTGAGAGAATGTTTTCTCTGATAGGACTCTCCTTGGGCACACTCCACCTTGTCAGTCACTTTCTTCTGTGGCCCCATAATCTCCTTGGTCAGAAAATTTGGGACACCATGTAGTGCATGAGAATTCTTGCCTCAGGCTGTGCTTTGAAAAATCCTCCCCTAAGACCTCAGAGAAGATTCGGGCCTCAGTTTCACTTGATGATGGTGCAGATGAAGATAATGAAGAAGCTGAAGAGAACAGGAGCTACAAGACAATAACCATCCCTAGAGGATGGGGGATCTTCCTATCAGCAGCAGCACTCACCCCACTTTCTTGTGTGTGGCAAACAGTGAAAGGGGAGGGACAGCAGGCAAGGCAGACCCTTGAGCCTGTACACCCCGGGTCTATGCATGCACACTGGTCAGATAGAAGTGCACGCGCTGTCCCCTCACATATGGGACACTAACCCAGCCTATGCCAATGGCTCTGCTTGGTTCATCCCATAGAATCCTCACAGCATCCCTTGAGGCTGGGCCTCCCCTGGTTCCCTTTTTACAAGGGGGCTAAGAGAAACTCAGAGAGAATAAACAACTTGTTAAACATCACATAAAGTAAGCTGGAGTTGGAAATTCAAATCTACAGAGTCTGGCTACAAGACCTGCCCATGACCATGCTAGTCTACCCTTTCCCAGATGGTATGGGTGATGATACTTTTAGCGCCCTGTTATTTTTTATATTTGGATTGTTATAAAGTCCTCTTGTGAGACTACCCAGACATGGAGATGCCAGGGAAAACATTCTTCTGCCCTTGTTTATCAACAAGTATCAAGCTGCTTTCTTCTTTATGTGTAAAATAG
>PVKA01012946.1:0-56349 GCA_004027165.1 Ctenomys sociabilis | reverse complement strand
AAAAAAAAAAAAAAAAAAAAAAAAAAAAAGGCACATTAGGCTTTACTGAATACCTGGTGCTATCACCCTTCTGCTCTTTCCTCCTATACTTTGCTCCAGCCACAGTGGCCTCTTCATTTTAATCTACTTTTCCTCCCTAAAGCACTTATCATTTTTTACTATATTTCAAAACCTATATACTGCATGTTGTTTATTGTTCATCTTCCTTGGCTAGTCCACAAGCTCCACAAGACTTCTATTCATTTGTTTACTGCTGTATATACCAAAGGTCCAGAATACTACCTAGTGTATAATAACTGCTCAATAAATATATGTAGCCTTTGATGAGTGATGATTTTTTTTTTTAATTTTAAAACTTTTATTGATTTGGTAAAGAATCTCACTATACAGTTCAGACTCACAGTGATCCTCCTATCTCAGCCTCTGCAGTGCTGGGATTACAGGGGTGTACCACCACACCCAGTCTCAGTGGCTGGCACTGTGCCCAGGGCTGGCACAGATGCTGTACTGGGGATTGAACCTGAGTCTTTGTGCTTGCCAGGCAGGCACTTAGATGGCCGAGCTATCTCCCCAGCCCGATGAGTGATGATGTTTGAGTCTAGAAAGAGCACACTAGGTAAGTGATGACAATTTTTTTCAGGATGTTGCCTCAACAAATTTGCACCTACTTGGGTTTGGATTTTATGAGGACAATCATAACTTGTGTGATATTTTAGAACTTTGTGTTACTATATCTTACAAATGCCAGAAAATAGGCTACTTCTGTTTTTCAAATTAAGAACTGAGTTGTTGAACTTCTATACTGATAACTAACAGCTACATCAAAATTGTGGCTAGAAATTTTTACTTTTGCCACTTGTCTGCATGTTACAGTATAGGAAACAAAGTGACAAAGCATAAGGCATAAGTTTCATGATCCCTGACATCTAATCAGGTCAGCAGGAGTCAAAAACCAAACTGTTGCTGGGTCATTTTTTAGTATGAGTTAGTAATAGAAACCCAATTCTTCACAGAGCAAATGTTAAGAAAAAAAAGACAGCTAGATTTCACTTCACATATCTATTTTTACTTTATTGGGCTTTGTCACAATCACCCTCTTAAAAAAAAAAAAAAAAGGTTAGCCCAGCAGGGCAGAGAGATCAAGAACATCAGGGCAATGTTCATCGCAGCTGCACTCCCTCCCGGTGGAAACTACTGGTCTCTGGAAGCCCTCTGCCCCCTCCCTCACAGGACAATGTTCTTAATTAGCTGCACCAGATTTCTCAGAGAACAAAAGCTCCCCACCCCTCAGAGGAAAAGCTTTTACAGGAGATATCTCACTGGGGAAGCGCCAGGAACACAACAGGGAGAGAACATACAGGCTGTTCTGAGCTCTGCAAAGAGACAAACTTTGGATTCTCTGGGGAGCCTCAGAGGTTAGCCCCGCACATTTTCCTGCCACGTGACCAGCATGTGCCTCACATACCCTGAGGTGACCAGCTTCAGAAGACCCCTTTTACCTCCCTGTCCTTCAGCTGCTGGCTGGGGTCAGGAACTTCGGGGATGGCAAAATAAGCTCGAATAAGCTATAGACTGGAGCATTGGGAAGCAGTAGGAAAGGAACTGGGAGTTTATTTCAGGTGACAGACAGAGCAGGCCCTTATTTTTTTTCCTGAGACTAATAATATTTCTGAGATGGAGATGCCTGAATCATATGTCTCTTCATATCACTGCGTGGGAAGTCTCAGTTATGAGCCCGACAATCAAAGAGATGGTGGTTCTTTCAGGGCCTGGTGGGGATTGAAGTCTGCAATCAAGTGTTGGGGAGGGACATGTAAGCAAATAGGCAGTTGCTGTATGGGCAGGGGGATTAGGCTTGCTTCTGAGTCTGTCTGAGGAACAAAGAGAATAGGGTTATAAAGTCTTCTCTCAACAGTGTTGTTCTATTGAATGTTTTTTTGGAAAACACAGAGAAAAAAAAAATCTTGTTTAAGTGGCTCTTCCTGATTAAGTTCGCTGTCAGGAAAGGAAAATCCAAATGTTCAAATATTCTATTTTTGGGCCTACAGGCTCCAGCCCCTGCACACAGACTCTTCACTGCACTGAAGGAAAGGAAACTGGGCATCAAGCCTCCCTGTCCCAGAGGCTGGAATTAAGGAACCTGTCTCACTCTGAGGCCTGTTCTTCATGCAGATTCCATTTTAGGAAATGAGGCTACAGTGCCGATTGCATGTGGACAGGCCTGGAGTGGAGCTGCGTGTGTGTGTGTGTGTGTGCGTGTGCGTGCGCGTGCGCGCATGCGTGCATGTATGGGGAGGAGAAGTGCTTTTTGACTATTTCTTAAGCAAACAAACATGGAACTAGACTTTAATTAAATTGGCAGGTTTAAAGACCTGTATGGGTAGTTGCTTCTGGTCATTAAAATTTACTGCCATCACCTGTCTCACAGCTACTGTGTAGATAAGGCCAGGAGTCCTGATTAAGAGTCATAGTTTGCTGTATGGGTCAAGTGAAAGTAATAAGTCAGGTATTAGTCATAAAACAGCAGTTATTCAAGTAGATGTACATTTCATGTAACTTTTTGCAGCTCCATCTTTCCTGATCTCTCCCTACCTGAGTCACACAATGGTGCTGAGGATTGTTTAACCCAGAAAACCCAGCTAGACTCTTCCTCTCAGTCCTGTGTGGCTTGGTTTCTCTCCAAAATCACCTTTTGTGAGGACTACAATATGCACTGAGAAGGGCAGTCCACTTGTGAGGGTCGCATTTGGTAAGCTCTCCCTGTTGCCTCTACTCTCCGGCCTATGTGAAGCAGATCTTAAAAAGAGGTCTCTTGTTTTGCCAAGGTTTTAAGGGAAGCTGGTGAATAAGGGGGAGATGAAGGAAGAAAACTGGAAAGGCCCATTTAAAAGGTGAGATGGCTTTGTTTGTTTATTAATACATATTCCAAGGCAGTACTGACCCTGGCACAGGCAGGTCCTCCTATTATGTAAATCTGATCCCAGTAATACCACTACTGCTGCTCTTCACCTTTGAATGGCTCTCCAGTGCCCTGAGGGTAATGTCTGGACATCCACATTAAGATAGAAGGCTCTGTAGGAGCTGGGCCCTGCTCACCATGTTCCCGACAACCCCCACACACTGTTCAGTACACCCTATCCTTATCAGGCTAGTTCTACTGAATTTCTTTCAGTTCCTCTAATGTGCTTTGCTTCCTCTCTTCCTCAGACCTCAAACACACTTTTTCTCTCCCTGTTTCTCTTTCTTTAACTATTTCCATTTGACGCTTCTACCTATAGGATGCCTTCCCTGGCTCGTGTTAGGTTTCTTTCCTGGGGGCACCCACTAACCCCCTTTACCTATCACTTAACACACTGCTCTGTGATTGCTTGTTTGTCCTGCTGGACTATAAACAGCCAAGGGTAGTTAGTGTGAGGCCTTTGGCTTCTCCACCTTCATATCTCAAGTGCTTGGCTAGAACCTGGCATACAATTTGCAAATATTTATTGAATTGATGAACACTGCCAAATGACAACTGACAGCCCAGTGGCACTTCCCCTGTTTGCATTTCCCATAGTGTAGTTAAGTACCTACTACAACAAGAGGAAAGGTGCAGAATTAGAAAGACAAGTGCTGGTGCTTGGCTGCTTGATCTCCTCTTCTCCCTTTTACTTTACTTATACCCTCCTTTCCATGATGCCTTCCCAGGGATTGCAGTCTTCAGTTTTACCCGTCAGTTTGGGGCCACTCCTGGGGCTTCTTGTTTGCATCCATATAGACATCTAAACACAGTATGTGTGTATGTGTGTGCAGCATATGTATACACCAGTATATGTGTATGTCTCATTAACTAATTTACCATATTTTTACTTTTGATTTATTCTGTTTTTTACTGTTAAATGGAAAATGATCTATTTCATATCCATGTTTATAACAGTACAATTTGTAACAGCTAAATTATTGAAGCAGACTATATGCTCATCAATAGAAGAACAGCCCAGGGGGCCTGCAAAATAGCTCAGCAGACTAAAGCACCTGCTTAGGCAGGTGCAGCAACCCAGGGTTCATTCCCTGACATGCTGTACCAGCCCTACCTCTGGGGCACGCTGAGATGGTGACTGAGACTGGGTGTGGTAATGCATGCCTGTAATCCCAGTGTTTGGGAGGCTGAAAAGAGGTGGATCACTGAGTGTGATCTGTGAAGTGGGACCCTGTACTAAAAATACAGAAGAAGAAGAAGAGCTAAAAAAGTGATGCATATATATATATATATATATATGTATATATATATATATATATATGTGTGTGTGTGTGTGTGTGTGTGTGACCCATGAAGGAAGACAAATTTTGGCCATTTGTGGAAAAATGGGTGCATCTTGAGTCCATAATACTAAGTGAAATAAATCTGATACATAAGGTTAAATATTGCACGCTTTCTCCTAGATGAAACACCCAAAGTATAAATAATTTAGAGAGCAAAATAAAAGATGATAGGATGCAGGAAAATAGATTTTTTGTAGATAGGAAGGGGGTATGAAGGTGGGGCAGATGGGAAGGGGAGGGGAAATAAAAGGGATCAGGATGTGATGTGTACACGTACCAGTACTTCATGGTGAATCCATTCACATACCATCAGTGTATATAATAAAAGCCAAAATTACTGTTAGTTATAATTAAATGATTTTATAGTTCTGGCTTCATCTTTCCCACATATTTCTCGAGATTAGGAAATGATTTTATAGTTTTGTCCTACCTTTGCTCATTTTTTTCCTGAGAGCATTAAAATTCTTTCAATGTCTAGTGCTTGTGGAACATAGTTTGTGTTTAATGAACAAACATAGGAGGACTTAAAGTCTGTTTTGGCTATAGAAATTTAATTTATTGCAATGCTACTGGAGAAATGCATGCAAGATATATTTGGTGATGTGGCAACTAGACTAAGTCACTAAAAGGAACTTGTGGTTCCAGGACTGGCGTGGAAACTGCAACCCAGAACTATGTGGGTGCCTCGGCACTGGGCACTGGTCTATTGGCAGGAACAGGAAGCCCATGGCCTGGGGAAAATGTTGATGCAGGGTGCCCTCTAGTGATCCGTGGTGCTGCCAGGTCAGAAGCCAGGGCCAGAGGTTCCTGAAGTTCAGCAGGAAGCACTGGACAGTCTGAAGAAAGGCTAGAATCCAGTTCCTCCCCGAATGCCAAGCCAGATGGAAAAGCAATCCTTTCAGTCAGCGTTTTCAGGGGTCTGATGCATACAATCTTCAGATCACATACTAACTAGGGGATGTTCAGTGGGAAAACAAAAACAAATAAAAAACTCCTTTTGAGCATATGCTCCTAGGTGTGGATCACAGACTCCCCAGTGACTACTCGAGCGTGGACCTGAGGGAGAAAGAGAGACAAGGATAGAGACAGCAACAGCCTGCACCTCTGAAATGGACTCAAAAGAATAATCAGCAGCAGAGGAAAAAAGGTTGGACCATAAGGAAACACTAAGTTAGGGAGGACCCTGTCGCTTTGTTGTTCCTTTTTCTTATCTATCACTAATCTAATTGAGGATTAGTAAAGATCAGCCCTGTTCCTCTTCCTGTGCCTTTCTCAGCCATGAATAGGAGATACCTGGTTTGTATTGGGCACATACCCAGTGGCACATGCTGTGTCAGGCTTATCACCTATGGAAGTCTCTGGAATCATATTGAGTAACGCATTCTTTGTACTACGCAGAGGGAGGGCTGGCAGACAGTTGGCCACAAGCATAGGCCACAGCTGAGTCCTTCCTTTTGTGTGTTAGTGCTTATGTTCTGTTCAGTAAACTCACTGGAAAGGTAAATAACGTGAAAAGCACATCCTTTTTTCTATCATCAAAAGAGCCCTTTCTTGCTCAGAAACCCAACAGACAATGTCCATAAGTGGGAAAGAAATTGCCTCTCTGAATCCCCTCCTACGCTTATCTTCCACCCTCTTGACAATTTTAATTAGGGACCATTAGCACTTTTAAGTGGTGTAGTCTAGTACTCAAGCCTAATTCTTTTATGTACTTTTTCATGAATTAGTTGCACCTGCTGAATTCAAGTGTAAAACTACCTTTAGTGAGCGTCTCTCATGTGTGTGGACCTGGAAATGTAAAGAGAAGCTATAGAAGGCTGGGTGCTGAAACCACAGGGTTTAGAGCCCCAGGGAGATGTTATCTCAGATGCTATTTGATGAGTACTGTACCAGAAATATGAACCCAGGGCTAGGATAGCACAGGGCAATTACCTCTCTTCTTGAAACTCACTGTTACAGATAACTAATATTCTAACAATTGATCAACATTGCTATTTTCATAAGAATTATTTAAAACCACATTCATTAATTTTCAGTTTCTGAGGATGAAAAGTAGCAAATCTGTCTTCTCAGAAATAGCTTTTTTTTTAAGACCCATCTTTCCTTTACAGTATCTTGAAAACAAGCCATGGGTGCTGGGCTGATGCCATCTGATTTCAGTCCTGCTTATTGGCTTGTCCAGAAATCTTTAAGCATAGACTCCCAGAGCCCTTAATGAGAAGGCTCATTAAAAAGCAGTCTGAAATGGTGAAACAAATTACATGCACAACACAGCCCACTCTTTTCCTCTTCCTTTCCTTTTCCCCTTCCCAGACTGCACAAGGTGAAGTGAGTCATCAGATCGAAAAAAGGCACTGCCGAATGGCTGTCTTTACCTCGCTGCTTTGATGACATTTTTCTTGCTTCATTGCAGCAGTAAAATGTTGCCCAAACAGCAGGAGGGCCCTGTACATGTAATGATGGCTTGGGTAAAGGCTTTGATTGTGTGTATTTGGGTGGAACTTGAGCTTGTAATTGGGGAATGCACACATTGTCTGATTTCAGAGCCTCTCCCTAGAAAGCTGGTTTATTCCTGGAGAAGGCAAATTTTCCTTCTCTTCAGGTGCCTGTCTGACTACTTTCTGAAGATTTCTTCAGGAACATTACAAAATGTCTTATTAAATCCCACCCTCAGCCTCTCCTCTGTGCAAAAATGTGAAGCAAACTGGGAGTTTTGTAAGCAAGGATAGACTTCCTGCCTCCTGGCTTGAGAGGAAGTGATGATGGCTACTGTCCACTGGGAGGAAGAGATGGGAGGTGGGCCCCTGTTTTTTCTTTTCTTCTCTTATCCTGGGGTGTGCAAAAGGAAGGCTACAAATATCAAACAATCCTTCACAGCTGGTGAGTGGGCAATGTTGGTGGGGAAAGGAAATCCTCCTCATCCTCTCACCCTTCAATTTGTGGAACGCACCGGAGTTGAGACATTTATAATCAAGTACTTGTAACATTCCCTTATTCCACGCTGAGCAAGAGAGAGGACAACCTTGAAAGTCAGGATACTAGGACGCACTCCCTTTGATGTCTGTTTGAGTCTGGAGAATTTTGCCAAACACCTCTACATCTCAGTGCTTGTCATGTGAAGAGACCAAGTGAAGAAGTCACTGTTCCCACCTGGAGGTTTTTCAGAACCTCCCAGAATGACAGACACATAAACAACCACAAAACAATGTGACAGTTGCTTTGCCAAATTGATGCAGGAGACACTACAGAGGTGAGAGAAGGGGGATTGTGCAAGGCTTTGAGATATGGAAAGGAATGAGAAAGTGAGACCAGTGTTTAGAACAGAGGTTCACAAATCAAAAGCTTGTGCAGGATTTTGAAATAAAAACAGTTCACTTAGAAGAAGAGACAGATAGTTACACAATCACACACACACACACACACACACACACACACAGAAACATAGAGAGACAGAGACAAGATGGTATAAAGAACCATAGCTGACAACATTAAGGGGTGAAAGAGGAAAAGATTTTTTTTATTGGTACCAGGAATTGAACTCAGGACCTTGTACTTGCCAGGTAGGCACTGTGCTGCTGAGCTATATCCCGGATCTGAGGAAGATTTGTGGATAAGACTGAGAAGGTACAGGTTGAGAAATTGCAGAACAAGAAGAGAATGGCTTCCAAAGCTGCAAGAGGCCAACCACACAAGAGGGACTGACAAACGGCCCTGGTGCAGGCAGTCAGGAGGTCACTTGCCATACCAGCGTAAACAATTTCGTGGTATCTGGAAATGATTGCAGGGGGTGGATGGAGGTGAACTACAGGTGTAAAGTTTAATGAGCTGGTCTCTGAGGAGAAAATGAGTAGGGTAGTGACTAAAGAGGGCTACAAAATAAATTAATATCTTCCGTGTTTCTTTTTTATAACATATATATATATATATATATATATATATATATATATATATATATATATATGGAAAGATATAGAGGAGGAGTTAATTTACAGGAGAGCCATGGGATTAAATGGGGATAATTCCTGCCCTATAGAGTCATTCTGAGGATTAAATGAGACCCCCTTGGTGAACCCGTTCTTAGAGAGGCTTATACATATGAAGCAAGATTATCCTGCTATTGAAATACCCCCCCCCATACACTCACATCATCACAAGGCATCTGAGCTCCCTTATCACCTGGCCACCGAGATAGGCAAATCTCCCTCCCCAAAGCCCATTTGTTGTGCTGCTCTCCTGTTTCCTTTTACCACCACATTGGAGCCCAAGAATGACTTGAGCCCTCCTTGACACTTCTTCCTGCCAAACAACACAAGTCGCCAGTTCCCCTGGATCACAACAGGAAGCTGGAGCTTGATAAGTGAGCCCTGATTACGGAAGAGGACAAGCGCCTCCTCATTGTTATTGTAAAGCTTGACTACCCTGAAGAACACTTGGGAGCTTGGCTAGTTTATTTTCTTTTCATGGGAGAGCAGAGGCTCTGCGGTACACTGCCCTCTCATGGACACATGTGGCCTCCTTTTCTGTCTTGGTTTATCCACTGTATGCGTCACGAGGGCGGGGTTTTACCTGTTTTGTTCGCTCTTATATTCCCGGTGTCTAGACGAGTGTCTGGCACGTGGTGGCATCTGATAAATACGGAGTAAATGAATGAAGTCTTCCACTCCTCCTTCCACTGATGCAATGGAAAACATGTGGACATCATGACCCAAGCATTACACTTGGCAGAGATAAGCTTATAATCAAGATATAGAGGAATAAGGAACATTCATTATTGTTTAAAAATGTAGTCTGTTGCACGCATTTTACACACATTCATACATACGTTAGATCATACAATTATAATTATTTTATGAAAGGAGAAATTGAAACTCAGAAAGAAAAAGTCTTTTGGTTGGAGACATAGAATGGAAAAGGGACTGTCTGACTTTAAAACCTACACTCTACACCTGCACTCTCATCACTGTTCTCCAGCTCAAAACATAACTTCATTCATAACCTACCACCTGTGGTTCCTTGAACATGCCGTGATATCTCTTATGTGGTTCTTTGCTTGGGACACAGCTATGTGGGCCTTTGGCCCTGCCAGTCCTTAACTCTACTTACTCTATGAGGCTCTTCTGACACGATGCTCTTTGGTTGTGGTAGGCCTACCTTCCTCTGTGCTCCCACAGCCTCCTTCAGAGTATTCCTTCAGGGAAAAGCTTGCAGGCATTTTAAAAAGGCGAAAGATTTATACGATCTGAAGAGAAACCAGAGTATAAGGCATTTTAGACTTCAGTTGACATGTGCTTCTGTCTTCCAGACAGAGATGGAGATTTCAGGGCAGGGACTGTCTTCTTAACAGTAGCTATTTGCTGGGTGTTGCCATCCTTGCTTGCCTAATTTCATTCCCACTACTACCACTTCAGGAGGGGAGACCCTATGCCTAGTTCATACTTAAGGAAATGTTTTGAAAAATTACCTCTCCACTATCACAATGAGTAAGTAAAGTCAGGAACTGAATGCAGGCTTATCTAATTTCAAAGCCCACATTCCTTTCTCTTCAATCTGCTCTTCTCATAATCATCTATGATGCTTACCACCTAGCTGCAGAAATAGGTAACTAAGTAAACATCACCTGAACAATAGCACTAGTGAGCTATTACAGGTTTGTGTAAAGTTTATGGCAGGGGACATATGGAACAGAAGAATTTGCTCTCTCTGGGTGTGTGTATGGGGGGAAGGGCTGGAAAGGCATCATGAAGTTCCAAACTTGTTTGGGAATTTCTTAACTGATGCTGTAATGATGGTTCAAGGTAGAAAATAATTTTCTGTGCCAAATACAGGTTGTTAGTTTTTGGTTCCACTGCAGCCATAACTCTGGTCACCACTGCTTCTGAACTGATCCATCTAGGTGCCAGAAACTTGGCCCAAATGCCTGTTGGTGTCTGCTGCTCAAGTGACAAATCATAACTGGGCAACCCAGACAGCACATTGTTTTGTTAAAATGATATTTGTGCATGCATGTGTGCCTGCAGGTATCTGTGTGTGCATGAGAAAACTATATAATCATGGTTTTAAGCTTACATCATATCCTTTAGATTTAAAAGAAGTCAATGCCTGTTTAAGCTTATGGCTATGTGAAATAGGGTGGTAGCTCTTAATTATGTGCTAGCATCGTGCCCTTAACCGTAGGCATCCCTGGAGGAAGCTTCCTCTGTATTTTCTCTTTTAGGGAATTAATCTATTTTCTTGCCTGAGTGATAGTAAAATTCCTATCAAATTAAACTTCAAACTACAAGAAAACTAGGTTTCCAACTGTATCAGATAATACCTTCTTTGTCTGCTTCCAAGGGCATTTGCTAGGAAAGCACTGTGGGTGGTGGAAGGGCTCTGGCACAGGCAATCAGGAGAATGCTGAACTTCCTCATCCTACCCATGTGGTCTTCGGGTAAGCAAGTAACTTAACCTTCTTCAGCCTACATTCTTGTAAGAGGGAGAAAATAATTGTCTCCTAGTCACTGGATCATTGTGAGGACTGGTAAAATAATTCAAAACTTTGGGTAGTTGCTTTGTGATAATAATGTAATGGAAGTTGTAATGATAATTATCATTACTCTTATTATTAGTTGGATGAAATAATTTGGGTAACAGTGATATGAAATTTACAAAGCACTACAAATATGTGAAATTATTTTGTTATGGTGTACAATGCTGAGGAATAAGGTCCAATAAGCATGGTGGAAAGAGAAGAAGATAGGAAATCTGAAAAGTTATATCCTAATGCAACTCTTACCATCCTACAGTGTGGCTTTGGGCCAGGTGCTCCCTCTGAGCCTGTGTGTGTGTGTGTGTGTGTGTGTGTGTGTGTGCTGTGGTGCTAGTGAGCCAACTCAGAGCCTTGTGCATACTAAGTGTCTTGATTACTTTTCTCATTTCTGCGAAAAAAAATATCTGACACCCAAAGTTAAAGGAGGAAAGGTTAATTTGGCTCACAGTTTCTAGAGGTTTTGATTTATAGTTGCCTAGCTTCAAGCAGGGCGGCATGGCAGAGGGGCATCACAGAAGAGAAATAGTGCATGGCAGACAGAAGGCAGAGGCAGAAAGTAGCAAGCTACAAGTGACAAGCAACAAGCACTGGCCACAGCCATTCTTTTGGTTCCGTGCATCGAATCAAGGCTAGGATGGGTTGCATTTGCACCCTTAATTCTAGCATGACATTCTGAATCAATCCCAACCTTACATTCTCAATCTCAGCAACACACATCCTAGATCCAGCAACCTCTGCAAAGCTCAACCTATCACCACATGAGGCTTGGTGGTGGTGGGGAGGTGTCTATATGCTACAACAGTAAGCAAGCACTACCACTGAGTGACATTCTTACCAGCCTGTTTTCTCATAAATCAAGAAGTTTGATTGGGGATGGTGGCACATGCCTGTAATCCTAGCACTCAGAAGTTTGAATAAGGAGGATAGTTGTGGGTTTGAGGCCAGATTGGGCTCCATATGGAGTTTCAGACCATCCTAAACTACTCAGGGAGATTCTGTCTCAAAAGCAAAATGAAACAAACAAACAAAAAAAATTAAATTATCTTGATAGTCCATCCGACTTAGGAATTCTATGATTCCACAATATTGGAGCAAGGAGTTTACAAAGCAAATCCTATACTCTTCCTAGAATACAGTAGTAGCTCAGCAAGCCTTACCTAGATCAATGGCTAAAGCATGCTCTGAACTTGATAAACATTAATTCCAACTCCAAATGGAAAAAGCCATCTCAGGGAATGCAATGAAAAGGCAAACTACTACACACCTCAAGGATTTTGGAGGTAATCACCATGGCAGGAGATAGTAATTTATACCTATAATGGCAATACTGAACTAAAAGAAGACTAAAAGAAGACCAGATTATACTCAGTGGCTGTAGAGGAACTGAATATAAGAACCCTGACATTTTTTTGGATTTGTGGCTTGTGATAGTTTTATTGATGGCTCTCCCATACAGTTTGCAGGACTCCCTGATTCCTACTTTTCTAGCATTCACTGTGTACCTGTTATGTGCTGGATGTGGCTCATTTAGAGGCTCCTGAGACAGCCTGTCTCCTCAAAGATCTGAGAATCTACTGGGTAACACATTTTTTAACAGTGGAGGATGGTTGTGTACACCCAGCATAGTCCTGTATGGTGCTTATATTGTTTATACATTGTTTGTCTATTATTCAGTGAAAACATAGCTTTGGTGTATTAAGCTTTGGCTTGTTTTGTTACCCTCATCCCTCCAGCAGCTTCTGGATGTTAAATATTATCTCTTCATGTGAGTTGTACCAGAAGGAAGAGTCATCTGTTACTCTGCTGCTTCCTTAATGAGCCCCCAAGCTGGTTTTATAGGGCAGCTATTGATCTTTTTTTTCTTCCCAGACAATTGATCAGTTCAGATTTAGCAGCCTGATCTTAATGTTCCACAGGACTCAAATTTTATTCTACTTGGTCCCTTTTCCCCCACCCAAATGAAACCAAATAGCCAGAAGTGATAACCCCATGTAGACAGTAAGGTATGGTGGCAGCACTGTGCTGGATAGACTAAATATTTCTTTTGCTACTATGGCAACTACTGTTTAATGCCTTGTCATTTATCTTTGACTGGTCTTTGGAAATGTGTTACTTTGCATGTAAATGCTTAAATCACCTCAATTACCTAAAATTCTTTCATCTCTTTTCAATAGTGAAAAGGGATTTTTCATGAAGGGATTTTTACTGTTTCTTCAGATATTTTCACAAATGTTGAATGCAGTATTGATAGATTTCTCCACACTCATTTTCATATGCCTTGAGAATGATAAGTATATTATGAACATCATAATAGAAAAATTTTCCATAAAAATGTTCAATTAAAAATAAGACTTGATGCTTAGAGATATTCTAATTTTCTAGAAAACTAACACTAGGTAACTGAATGCTTGTTCAACAATTCACTAGACAAATATCTATTATAAAAGTGTCAGGCATTAGGCAAGTACTGTAAACACAAAGGAAATTAGGAAGATGGCTGCTGTTTTTTGGCTGCTTTCAATTAAAAACTGCTTGCTTGCCAATTGGTGGCAAAGCCTCTAATCCCAGCACTCTGGGAAGGCGACGGATGTAGGAATCTCAATTAGCACTGCCCAGCCTGGGCAGTTCAAGGATTTAAGGAGAGTGGGTCTCAAAATAAATGAAAAATAAAAGAGAAAACCGAACAATGCAAAAAAGAAAGGGCTGTGATTGTACCCCAATGCAATGGTCCTGAGTTCAATCCCAGTTTAAAAAGAAAAAGAAAAACTGTTTGCTTCATCTATTACACATATTATTATATATCTAAACATTTTCCAAAACACTTTTGGGTGTAGCAACTTGGAGTAGCAATCCGGTTTCTCACTTCATTAAACTGAGATTTCTTGTTGTGCCCTCCCCTTTCTAGGGCTGGAACCTAGGACCCTCTGGGTGCTCCACGAGCTCTCTAGCATCCCCAGCCCCCAGATCTCATTTATGTGCTCCATGACCAATAGCACTTTTAAGTCTCATTGGAAACATGGGTTTTTCTGTGATTTTTAGAAAAATCTTTTTATTTCTCCATATGTCTTTTTTTGATTGAAGAACAAATAGCAATGAGACAGTTTCAAGAAAAATTAACAGGATAGATTCGATAAATTAATACATTGCAAACTGTTTTCATAATATTTTGGTATCGTACAAGGTGCATACATGATATTATAGTTACAGACATTATTATAGCAGATGTCTCTAATCAGTGAATTAAGAGAGTATAGCTATATACTTATCTTATTTTTTATAGCTGAATTATATTACAGATTCAATAATTAATACTTTCTACCTTATTATTTTCCTAGTGGTTGTCCATAGTACTATAAGCCAACATAATATCTTGTCCAAACACTATTAGTGCAAATCTTGCTTCTCATAGAATTATGCAGAAGCATGACATATTTATCCTAACTGTACTGTTTATACACACACATCATGATTCTTCCTTTATATACCCCTTTTTTTGTCTAGACCTGTCAAAGTTGGACACTCCATTGTCATTAAACCAATTTAGGTGCCTGGACTTGGCGACATAATCCAACACAGTCCAGCATTCCACAATAATAGTGAGTTATCTGAAGATGTTGTTGACTATAGCCATTTACAGCTCAACTTATTATGGCCCCACATTATATACCTCATTTTTATACTTTTCTGCTGGATGGTTAAGACTGAGATAGAGCAAGACCTATATACCAAAACATGTAGCTTTTGTTTCTGATGAGGTCACTGAAGTCCCCTCAGGGTATATCTTGTAATCCTGTACCTTATTCTGTAGATCCTTTGTCTGTGTCATCCATGTGGAAATTGTCAAAAAAGTGAAAAGATAACCCACAAATTTTGAAAAAACCCTAACTAATAAGCATCAGACAAAGGTCTGCTGTCTAGAATATATAAAGAACTATGATATAACAGGGCCCTCAAGGGCCAATGCTTGATCAGTTTGCTCTCTGTTAGAGCATGACAGAAAGTTTTCTCTCCATGTGACTCCCCCAGGCACACTATAGATCATCAGTCTCTTTCCTCTGTGGCTCCATAATCTCCTTGATCAGAAAATCTGGGGCACAACTGAGTTTCATGATGTTACAGTACAGTTTCTCCTATGTTCTGAGTCTTCACTAACTTTGAAAGGCTAGGGCCAAAATGTTGGCTGGCCTTGTGGCTCTTCTATTTCTCCAATTTTGATCTGTGAATTTAGGTTGTTAACCATCCCGAAGAAAAGCTGATTAGTACCCTGCAGCATATTCTGTTCAGTTTGCCCTAACTATCTGATTCAGTTCTTTTTAGTTGCTGTGGTACATTTCTATTTGTATTTCTTCTTTTGATTTCTTTTTTTTTTTTTTTTTTTTTTTTTTTTTTTTTTTTTTTTTTTTTTTTTTTTTTGTCTTTTTTGAGACAGGGTCTCACTATGCAGTTTAGGCTGGCCTTAAGCTCACTTTGTAGCTCAGGCTGGTCTTGAACTCACAATCCTCCTGCCTCAGCCTCCCGAGTGCTGGGATTACAGGCCTGTGCCACCACACCTGGCTTCTTTTGACTTCTTATACCAGGGAGACTATACAATATTTGCGTCTGGTTTATTTCACTTATGAGTGTATGTTCAAGTGGCATCCACTTCAGTATAAATGCTTCAAGCTTATCATTCCTAATAGCTGAGTAATACTCCATTATATAGAAATACCACATCTTTTTCAGCCTTTCCTCATGTGACAGATATTTTGGTTGTTTCCAAGATTTTTCTATCACAAATTGTGCTGCTATAAACATAGGTACACATATATCACTATGATATAATGTTTTCAGTTTCTCTGGGAAAATTCCCAGTAGGGGGATACCTAGCTTGAATGGGCTTTCCAGTCCTACTCTTTTGAGGAGTCTCCACACTGATCTCCACAATGGTGGTACCAGTCTACATTCCCACCAACAGTGGAGAAGTGTTCCCTTTTCCCACAATCTCTCCAACATTTGTTGTTGGTTGATTTCCTTATGATAGCCATTCTTTCTGGAGTGAGATGTTATCTCAGTGTTGTTTTTGCTTGCATTTCACAGATGGCTAGCAATGTGGAACATTTTTTCATATATTTATTTGCTTCTTTAATTTTGTCCTCTGAGAAATGTGTATTCATCTCAGATGCCCATTTCTGAATTGGGTCTTTAAATTTGAGGGCCCTGTTATATCTTAGATCTTTATATATTCTAGACAGCAGAAAAACAGACGTTTTTCTGATGCTTGTTAGGATTTTTTTCAAAATTTGTGGGTTGTCTTTTCACTTTTTTGACAGTTTCTTTTGATGTGCAGAAACTCAAGATCCCAGTTGTTGATTCTTTCAAGTGTTTCCTGTGCAAATATATGTTTGTTCATGAACTCTTTACCTACCCCTATGTCTTCAAGAGTTCCTCCTACTTTCTCTTCCAGGAGATTTAGTGTTTCTATTTTAATGTTTAGATCTTTAATCCATTTTGACTTTAGCTTAGTGCATGGTGATAGAGCTGGGTCAAGTCTTAGTTTTAGGTATGTAGAAAGCCAGGTTTTCCAGCACCATTTGTTAAAGAGACTATCTTTCTTCCAGTAAGCTTGTTTGGCCCCTTTGTCGAAGATCAGATGGCTGAGTGTGTCTTTTTATTTTCTAGCCATTTTCATTCCCTTTCTTCTGGGGAAGAGGGAGGCTTAAACAACTTTTCAAATTTCCAGTTGAAATAACAATGACCTCTAATTTGTAATGCAAGGTGTGTATTTGTTTTTGCCTACTAAAACCTTTCAGGCTGTAATCTCAGAAAGTCATCATTTTTGCTCACCATATTTCCTTTTTTTTTCCCCCTATATTTCCTTTATTTCATTCCCAATCTTGCTTCCTGATACTTTCTCTATAGGAAAAAGTTGACAGTGGCCAAGAGCCATTGAATATCAAAGTCAAAACCGTCCGAATAGCTGGTAGCACAGGCTTGAACAGGAGATTTGTGCTCTTGGATTAGAGGTCTTTAAAAACCTTATGTAAACTCAGCAGATTAAAGCGCCTGCAAGCAGATACAGGGGCCTGGGGTTTGATCCCCAGGCCTGTGGTCCTGACTCTGCCCCTGGGGCGCATTGAGATGGCAATTGTGGTGGCTCCTGCCTGTAATCTCAGCTCTTGGGGGGCTGTAAATAGGCAGACCACTACGAGTCTGATCTAGTAGTAAGACCCTGAACACCCTGTAGACCCTTCCCCCAAAAAACAAAACAAAAGAAAACCAAAAAACAAACAAACAAAAAAAAAAAAACAAAAAAAAAAGAAAGAAAACCTGCCTTTAAATGCTACTGGTCCAATAAGACATTCCTCTCAGAATGATGTGTACCCCTTACAAAGTGCTAGTATAGAAATATTTCGTTATGGTTGCAAGAAAGGACTATTTATTTTTTTCTATTTTACACTTCATGCTGCTACATGAGGTATAGCAGGTATACTTCCAGAGTATACCTATGTTAGCTAGGAATTATCATGTGGCCATTAAATCAACATTTGCTGAGCACTTACTAAGCGCTGGACATTAATACAGGCCTCGAGAAAACTAACACGCTTTTGCCCCAACTTTAATTGGAGGTACTCTTTGGATTTGGAATTAATAAGCATTTAATTTTAGCATGATTTATCCTGTGTGTGTGCATATGAACAGCAGTACTAAGAATTGAACTCTGGCATGGTGTCAGAAAGCAGAGATCAAAACTTTTACCTATTTAGGATTTCCTTTGTCCAGAGGATCCAAGAACTGCTATTTAAATGCTACCAAAGGTGATTTTAAGTCTCCCAAATTTTCTGCAAAGATGCCACTGAAGGCTAATCTCAGGTGATCTAATTCTCCATTGGATGTTTGGTTTTCTTTTGGGGGCGGTGAGGGCCTCGGGCGCCCCAGGCTCTGGCCCTCAAGAGCGGGGTGCACAGTCGGCTCACAGCCGGGCCATCCGATCCGCTCCGTCCTTCCCGGCCCAGGGCGTGGCCGGCGCTGCCCGGCTCTTCCGGCCACGCCCAGGCCGCGCCCCCTCGCGACTCCTACGGAGGCCATGGCTGCGCTGCTTTGCGGGCGACCCCTTTTTCAGTCTTGGTTCTGCAGGTGCAACCCCGACTCTGCCCGCAGCCTATGGGCCGTTCCGGGGTGCCCGGCAGGCCGGCCAGTAAACGTCCTCGTTGCCTTTTCCAGGGGAACCCAGAAGGGCCTCGGCCGGCTCTACCGCGCCGCGGTGTGCTCCGAGCTCAAGCTGCCCCTGGCCGTGAGCGAGCTGGCCCCACGCCCTGTCCTGCCCCACGAGGTAGGGTGGCTGGCCGGTTTTGGGACTCCTAGAAACCCATGAGCCCTCTCGGACTTACTCGCCTCTCTCCCCAGTTCCCAAGCGGGGTGTCGACCCGGAGACCGGAGTGCAGCAGAGCTGGAACCTGGAAGGTCAAAAAGCCTTTCAAGGTTTACAAAAGGGTCGAATTGCCCCGAGGATTGTTCTTCCAGATACACGTGTAGGCCTCTTTTTGAAGGCTCCAAAGCTGTTGCCTTAGAAACAGAGAATTTATTTGCACTCGACTTTGCATAACCAGCTGCAAGTTACTGATTTAACACAGATAAACGGCTTCTGTCCTTCCCCACGTTCCTCTTGGGCCTCAGTGTCACATTTTCTGCCTTTCTTTCCGACTCCTCCGAGCTTTACTGAACTCCCTCATCACTCCTGTTTCTGTCTCCTTGTGAATGTACACCTTGTAGCCCTCCCCTGGTGTACTGCGGGGATTTGGGATAGGGTTAGAGGAAGTCATTTGGCCTTGCTGTTAACCAGGTGATGAATGGCATCTGGTGTGGAGAATGTATCCTGCCTTCAGGGTGAAGCAGGTGGTGAGGACCACTTGTGAGAGGAGCAGAAGCAGGTGCAGCCCCAAGGTTGCTAATGTCGAGCTTGTGCTAATGATGAGTTGGAGAAACAATGGTGCCAGTCTTTATGCTTCCTGGCGTCTCATGCTGAGAGAGCCCGTCAGTCTCTATTTATTTGGTACACTGTCTCACTACGCAGCTCAGACTCGTAGTGATTCTCCAGTTTCAGCCTCTCCAGCACTGGGGTTACAGGTGGCAGGGCATGCAGTACCAGGGATCAAACCTGAGGCCTAGCACTTGCCAGGCAGGCACTTAGACCACTGAGCTATTTCCTTGGCCTGAGTCAGTCATTCTTGAAGCAAGGCAGAGTGGCTTGACACGTGTGCCATGCATTTGTGTAACTCATGTGTCATGCTGCTAGTGTCCAAGGCTGATGGCTGGGCTTGTGGTTATTTGTCTAGGCATTGTGCTCTAAGGCATCAGCTCATGAGAGCTGCAATTATGTTATTTCCATTCACCATTAAGTCATCCTAGTCTACAGTTGTGCCTGGCATGTGGTAAGTGCGTCAAAAAAAATTATTGAATGAGTGGATTTTGTGGATAAATATGTCTTACAAATAAGGTCATCTCTGTGCTAAACTGAAACAAATAGCACTGATTGGTGTCTCAGCCTTTATTTCCTCCTGTGACTACAACCCCTGTTTGGAATGTGTCCTCTCCAGGGAACTTCTCCAGCAAGGAGCAACATCACCGGGGCTTGTTAAACAGATTACTGGGCTTTTCTTGCATAGTTTCTGATTCACTTTAGCAGGGGTGCAGCCGGGGAATTAGGATTTCTAGTATATTCTCAGGTGGTGCTGATACTGGTGGTGCAGGACAGTTCTGCCTCATAGTTGTAGCATTACTATGGACACAGAAGCTCAGTCTCTAGTCTGGATTCCAGAATTCCAGATTCTCAAAACAGTACAAATCATGTTGCCCTTCTGTTTAGAACCCTTTAGTGGTTTTTCTGTTGTCCTAGTTTGAAGATCTGTATAGACTTACAAACTGTGGGATGGAGTGATCTTTTTTTCTCTCTCCTTTACTATTTTCTCTGTGGTCCCTGTTGCAGGGCATTTGCACATGCCATTGCTTTTGTATGTATAGAAGGTTTTTTTTAAATCATTTTTTTCTTTAGTACTGGATATCAAATCCAAGTTCTCAAGCAAACTAGGCAAGTGCTGTACTACTGAGCTAATTTCCTCTTTTATTTTGAATAGTGAACTCATAACTGTTATTAACTCTAGTATTACTTTCATGTTTTTTCTTTCCGAAGAAGGCAAATCATCCCATTATGTGCTTTCTCAGCACCATGTATTCTTGTCTTTAACAATTTGAGTTGTAATTTAATACAAATGGGTTCATTATTATTTTGTTAATGTCTGTCATTTCTACTATACTTCTAGCTCTATGAAGACAGAAACTTAGTCTATTCTGCCTGACTCATTCCTGCCCTTAGTTAAGCACCTGGCATATATTTATCATTCATTCCCAAAATGCTTTTGAATAATTGAGTAATGAACTTTGCTTCCAAGATGTGTATGTCTCTGGTTGTTGCTCTATTTCCTTTGCAGGTCAGAGTTGATGTCCATTTCTGTGGAGTTAACTTTGCTGATATATTGATCTGCAGTGGTCAATATCAGGACAAGCCCCACCTTCCCTTTACACCTGGTGAGTACGGGTGGACTGAGTGATGCTTCTGGAAAATAGGATTCTGGGACTTTTGAGAACGAGGTGCTTCTTCCCAGATACAAGTCTGTAATGTTTGTCTGCTATCAGTGAAGTTTTTCTAGCTATGTCAGCACCATCATTAATTAGAATCATTACTTGTGAGCCCCCTGAGGGCAGCTTCTATGCCTCTCTTGCTCCACATTGTCTACCCCAGCTTAGTATTATATCTGGCTCCCAGTAGATGCTTAAAAATACTTAAAAAATGAATAAATGACCAAATGAATATTCATCTCATTATGCTCACTAGAATTCTGTTCATCAGAGTCATTGTTGACCTTAGTCATTCCCTTTTTTCTGAAACTGCCTTCATTTTTTTTTTTTTTTAACTGCAGGACCTCAGACATATGTTTGCAGCTAAGTTTTAGTCTCTCAAGCAAAGTCAAAGAAAACTAGTGCCAAAGGATCAAAATGAAGAAAAAAGAGTTTACACTTTCTTAGTAATGCAATGTCTCTTTTTCATTATGCCCAGTTTGGTTATTTTCACATAATGAATAGTGTGTAAATGACTGATTTTATTGTTGAAATTTATTTTAAGAGATGTAAGTACTGCTTAGCAGGTTTACAGGTTTATACATGTATTACTATTAAGAATACAGTGAATTCTGTTTATCAGTGATTGCAAAATCAGTGTGTGTTCTGGTCTTGGGTTTTTGGTTGTATCTTAACAGTTGGAACCATTTCCTTCTGCTTGTGTTTGCTGAAATGCTGGGTCAGGGGAAGATGTCATATGTGATTGAGTTATTCCCTGACTTTAATGATCTGACTTTAATGATCATTAAAGTCAGAAGATTTAGAGATGGAAGAAGAAAGGGAAACAACATTAATTCATCCAGTTGGTCCAAGCACTGTCTGAATAAATACCATTCATGTCCTTGAGGACCTTATGGTGTGGCAGAAGATATGCAGAAACCCGTGAATACTTCATGGTTGGAGTGCCGCAAAAGCCCATGGCTCCCGTGATCAGGGTCAGAAGTCCCAGTGTGTCCGCAAGTCTCTGTGCTTTTGCACATTCTCAGAATGGTCACTGTGTCAGTGTTAAGAATGGGATTGCCATAGCTTTTCAGGTTGTGATCGTGAAATCTTATGCTCACATCCATGTGCTTTGGGTACAGTGTTCTACTCCTCAGCCCAAGTGAGAAACATGGTACTTAAGTCTTACTCTTGAAAGACTGCTGGGATGGCCTATCGATCAGGGTTTTCTTATCTCCATAATTAGGCTTTATAGATAGCCTAATCTTTGAATACTGTTTTAGGAATGGAGTTTTCTGGAACCATACTGGAGACAGGCACAGATGTCAGCACAGTGAAAGAGGTAAATTAGTTGCAATCTAGGGAATGAACATGTGGGTGGCTGTGAGAAATATGCTAACTTCATTTATACCAAAAAGGTCTTGCTTTTCTTGTCCTTTGGCAGAAGACACTGAAGAAAAACTGAGATGGAAGCAAAAGAAACTAATTCTAAATTCAGGGGAGGGGAATCTTGGTGGAGGTTTCTGGGTTCATTAAACTCTTTATTATAATTAAAAGGCAGCATCTTACTCTATAGTAACTGAGTGGTGAGAGAATTCTCAAGTTGGAGTCTCTTGTGAAAGAAGTTAATTCTAATTCATACCAACCTTCTCCTTATTCAACTCCAGCATTGTCTAAAATGTTCTCAGTTGGGCTTGGCAGTCTGATGGCAGTACTGAGAGAATTGTGTATTTACTAAATAGGTTAACTAGATATTAAAGCTAACCAGTATCTTAGAGGATCAGATATGCATAGTTTGTTTTGATTCTTTGGTTAACTCAGGAAGAGGTAGATGCAGGGCCATGCATTTGAACATGTCTACTGCTGAATTTCCCTTTAGGGAGATCGAGTTATTGGCGTGAGTCACCTCAATGCTATGGCTGAAGAATGCATCATTGACCAGAAGGTACCCTCACTCCTCAATATCAATGCTGGCAGATATTTTTTCTTCTTTGTTTTCTTTAATTTCTACTTTTCCTTTATTTGTTATTCTCCCTTCTGTTTCCTTTCTTTGTATTTGCTTGGTCATATCTTGTTTCTCAGCCAAACACATTTTTAAAAAATCCTAAGCCTTTTCCTTCTCTTTATTGATGTGACAACCCTTGCACAGTGCTTTGTTTGTGCAGAGTGCTTTAATGAAGAAGGGGGTTTTGTTTTTGGAGTTCCTGTGCAATTGGCTTGTTCTCTAGTTGGACCATAGTTATGTAGTTTTGGTAGAAAAACTGGTTTGGGGTATTGAACAGGATGTAATGTGCCTGTCCCCATACAAAGCCTATGAAAGAGATAGCCCTGGGAATGGAGCCAGCCAGGGTGGCTTTGTATTGAGCAGGACATGAATGGTTCCCCCTAGTGGTGGACAGTAAACGGACCCTCCCCAGCTTCACTGAGGTAAAATTTATATTCTATGTAATTTCCCTGTTACAATGATCTGTGGCCTATACTCCATAAATTGGCTCCTTTTTGGGCCAGATGCCAACTTTAGGGTTTTTGAAGTCTGATGCACCCAAGTCCTAAATTCTTCCATGTCTTGCTTGGTCTTGACTTTCCCTGGGTTTGATTATAGGCGTATGTTTCCTATTTCAGATTACTCATCCAACCAAATCATATTTACTGACAAGTCTTTGCAAACAGGTATGTGTGTTTAATCCCTAAGCTACTGCTGCTTCTTCCTATAGACCCTGTGGCAGATTCCAGAGAATCTTCCCCTGCGAGAAGCTGCTACCTTACCTGTAACTTATGGCACTGCTATTTTGGCTCTGGAGCATCGAGCTCGTACTCAGCCTGGGTAAGAACATGTAGACGACTGAGGGCTATGGATGCCTTGCTCTGATATTAGAAGTGCCCAACAAGCTCTTTGCCTATTCCTTCCTATTCCTTTCCTGTTCTTTCCCTTCAGCTCTTGTTTATTTTGCTTGAGGAAAGGACAGAGAGAGGTAACTACTTGAGATTGGGGCCTTCCTCTTGTCTGAGATGGAATGATAGACTGTGGACTTGGCCATTATAAATTTGGAAAAATCTCTCTTTCAAGCCTGGCTACCCTAAAGGTCAATTCTGGGAAAATCTTAGAATTACAGACTTGATTTATTTGTTAACTTAATGAAGACCTGTGGTATTTGTCTCTGTGAGACTTGGACTGTGTGCCAAGTAGGGTGCTTCAAACCCAAAGGTGCTGAGGTCTCCCACTTTACCTAGGAAACTACCTCTTGATCTTTGCAGAGAGCATTGCTCCCAGCTGGTGGGTTTAGTTCAGATGTGGCCATTATGGACCATCACCTAGGTTGGGCAGTGCTTAATTTGAGAATGATTTTAGAAAGTTCCTGAAGCATAAGTTGAGTGATTGCTTAAAAGAGAGGTTGCCACAGAGGAAAGATAGGGTCTACCCAGAGAGATAGAGTAATCTTTCTTATGAAGTCTTTAAAATTAGGGCAAATTAGCGCTAATCTACAAATTGTGCATGTAAATCCACTACTCCAGGGTCGAACATAGATGTAAGTGAAGGTTGAATGCAAAGGTCTCTAACATTGTTGTTTTAAAATGGTCCTGTTCTACAGAGTTCTTGAAATCATATTATAGGGTAAGTTTTGAAGGTTTCTGTATAACATTCATCTTTCTCTGGCACAGAGAAACTGTCTTAGTGACGGCAGCAGCTGGAGCCACAGGCCTTGCGGTGATAGATGTGGCAACAAATGTTCTTCATGCCAAGGTATTTGTATGTTAGAGTCTCTGTTAAAAACACCTCCGTTTTCAGATACAGGATATATCCACTCATTGTTAAAAGTCATGTGCAGGACACTGGGGACATAAATTAAGCTCAAGCAAGGTCTTGCCATCTGTTTGCTTCTAGACAAGTGAGAGACCTAGCTGTTCATCACTTGTCCTTTCAGTTGCCAGAACCTGGCAAGGGCCCCTCACTCCATGGCTTCAGCAGATGCTCTTTTCTCTACCTGTGAAGCTGTGAACTGTCTCCCCTTGTGATTCAGATTTCAACTCAGATGGCATTTTTCTGTCCTCTAGCTAGGTCAGTCTCCTGTCCCCAATATTTACATATGATTTTATAACACTTTGTGCTTCTGTTTCTTTGTATACACTTTGCCATGTAGTTGCTCTTTTAGTTTTGTCATTGTTAGATTGATGGTTCCTCCCATAGGACTGTGGCCCCCATGAATGTCGGGAGTATAGGGGAAATGTCTTGTGTAGCTCATTGCTATAGTCCCAGGGCCAAGAAGATTATGGGCATGGAAACTAATGAATGGGTAAGTGAAAGAATGAATTAGTTCTCTACAAAGTCATTTTTCTGAGGCTGTAAGCATCAGAGGAAAAGGACTTTTTGGAGAAGAGAGATATCAGATGACTTCTGAAGGACTTGTAGCAATTAAATATGGTGGGGGGAGGTAAGGTAAAGGGTATTTCAGGTGGAAGGGCATGTTAGAAGCCCAAGATGTAGGACCTGTCACTGAAGACTCAGGAGATTGCAAGTAGCATCTCTGGGATGAAAGACAATGGTGGAGGGTGACTGGTTAACAGAGATGAGATGATGAGGGGACTTGTGTGGAGCTGTAAAGTGTAAGCATTTATTAGAGGCTGGTGGGGGCTATTGAGAAATTTAAGTAGGAGGGTTAGCACAATCACTTTTGCAGAGTGCACTTTTGCAGAGTGCACTTTTACACTCTGCTGGCTATGGGGATTAAGGACAAGGGCAAAAGTAACAGAGGGAGTAGGACAGGCTTCTGGGGTAGTCAGAGGTTATGATATCTAAAGGAAATCACTGATGTTCAAGAATAGATTCTGAGGAAGAAAAATGGAGAATTTGATGGAGAGTACCCTACTCCTCAGAGCAACAGACTTTAAAGTCAGCTTGGTATTGGTTCCCATTCCATCCCTGTCTCCAGTTTAATAGCATCAGTTTCCTCGCTTGTAAAATAATGATCCCTTAATGGAGTTGTGGCAATATTGAGACTACACACGTACCCTGCATGTTAGAGGCTGTAGCATGTCACCAGAATCTCTTAAAAGTCAATCCTGCTATTATTAGACATCAAGGGGGAAGAAGCAAGCTAGGTTAAATTGTGAAATTGCCATTTATTGACACTGAGGACACAGGAGGTAATGGTGAGTTCACTTTTGGACACGTTGAGTCTGAGGTTCTCATGGAGCATATGGTTGGGACATTGAGTGGGTACCTAGGTATTAAGGTTCAGAGATAGTTGGATTGGCCTGGAATTTCCTTAGGTAATTTCTCCCCTTTCTTACGTTAGGTTCTTTTTTGGGAAGAGCATGAGGATTCTGAGAGCAATCCTAGACACCAGGGAGCTTCTCCTATAATATGAACACATTTCATGTTATAAGGAAGAGCTTTGAATTTCTTTTGTCTGAGAGACCATAATTGGCCTCACTGTTTAAAGCCATTGATTCTAACATTTCTAGAAAGATAAAATTATTCCATTCACTTCAAATAGTTCTGAGAGGTTAAACAGACAGAAAAATTTCACTTTAGATACTAAATTAATCCAACCTGCCTTTTGCAGCAAAAATGGTTTTAAATAAAAGTAAATAAAAATAAAGATGATGTTACCATGCCTACTTGGAATAGGTCATTTTGACAGAAAGTGTTATCTACAGAATTTCATACTGCTTCCAAAGTGCCGCCACAGCAATTATCTTGCCCTTGGTCCTCTGAGAACCACTCAGGAGAAAGATAATGCATTTATGATCCCTATTTCACAAACCAAGAAAGTGAGGTACCAAGAGAGGAAACGATTCACCACAGGTCTCACCAGGTCTTGGTGAGACTCCTGGGATAGAAATCAGGTGTCTGACCCTAGGTTAGAGTCTGTTCCCTGTGATCCTGTGTGCAAATAGAACCTTGGTGAACTGTACTATTTTGAGGGATTCATCAGGGAACACTGGAGGGTAGCTTTTAGTTTCAAATAGTTATGGGTTTAGTGTCAAATAGCATCCTTTAAGGGTGCTGATGCTCCTGGTGTATTTGAGTGCAAGTTCTGAGCTTCGCCTTGGGGCCAGTGGTTGGCCTGGAGGGTGTTAATCAGTGACGAAGCACCTGTAGGTGATGCTGCAGCGTTTGCAGCTTTTGTGGAAGCTTCTAAATCTCAGGCCTCCTGTAGGTGTCCTGCAGCCATCTGTGTTGGGCTTTAGGTACAGGCCTTAAGATGATCAAGTAGAAGAGCACGGGCTCTGGAGTAAGTCTGCATTGGGTTTGAATAGTTGTTCTACCACCTACTACTGGATGACTGTAGCCTGATTGCTCAACCTCAGAGGCTGTCTCTGCCTATAGAATGGGATAATTATACCTCCACCATAATGTTCTTCTGAGGTTAAAATAGAATAAATGATTGTACATGTGTAACAATAGATGTAATGTATCTTTGTTTTCCAAGGGCTTTATGCATAGTGTTCTGTTTAGTTTTTAAAATAAGTCTTGTTTCACTGATGATATAACTGAGACTAGAAGATGCTGACAGGCAGTATGGAGCTTACATGCACAGGCTTGAGTTGAGGAGCCTGGGTTTAGGTCTCAGCTCAGACTCCTGTTAGCTATGTAACTGTCCTTGAACAGGATGCTTAACTTTTGGCTCTGTTTCTTTACCTGTAACAAGGGATAGTAATAATGTGTATTTTATTGGGCTATTATGATTTAATAAATTATTAACATATATAAAACATTTAGAGTAGTTTCTGGCAAATAGTAAAATAATTGGCAAATTACTGCATGGTAAAAGTATAATGATAATATAAAATTTTTATTTACTTTTAGTTTTTGTATTTTAGGGAAGGGTCAACAGGGTATTCGGGGTCTACCTACTAGATTAGACTTGTAGTGATCCGCCTGTTTACAGCCTCCCAAGAGCTGGGATTACGGTGCGGCACCCAGTCTCAATTGCTGTCTCAGAACACCCTGGGGGCAGGGCCAGTACAGCAAGCCCAGGGATCGAACCTCAGACCCCTGTGCCTGCTTGTAGGTACTTTAATCCACTGAGCTATTTAGCCAGCCCTAATAAAATATGTCTAAGGTAACTGAGATAGCATATGGCAGAGCCAACATATGAAACAAGGTCTATTTAACCTGAAAATATTTCCACAGAATTGTTTTACTCTCTGGGAATCCTTTCCTGATCTTAACAGATCTAGACAGGCTAGCAATCATTTTTAATTTTTTTTTATTTTAAAGAGAAAAAAACCCAATAAAAACAATGCAAAAATTCAAAACAAGATAGTAGGAAATTAATGATGCTTAATATATTTCATATTGTTGTCTTCAAAGTAGTTGCTCAGATTACAGAATATAGGCATGCAAAATAAACAGTGTAAGCACAAATTGTGATTTTCAATGAACTAATAGAAATTAGTAGTATAAATTATCTTTATCTATCTATCTGTATTTGTCCACCTTCTTTTCTCCTTTGCCTCATTCTAGTTGTTCTTTCCTTTTGGGCAGTTTCTTTCCCTTTCAAAATATCCAATGGACTTTTTGGATCTTATTTACTCTTTCAGTTTCCTGCACTAGGGAGACAATATGATGTCTACACATGCAAGTCTAATTTATTTCACTTATGAGTATAATATCTACTGATGTCCTTTAATCCATAAAAGCCTATAGTTTGCCCTATAACTAAAGAGTACTCCAATGTATAAAAATACCATATCATTTTTTATCCCTTTCTTGGCTGATGGGCATTTGGGTTGTTTCCAAGGTGTAACTTTTACAAATTGTCCTACTATAAATATGGGTGCATGTGTATCACTGAGGTATAATGTTTTAAATTCTTCTAGGAAGATATCCAGAAGAGGAATATCTGGTATTTGAAGTCAAGTGGGACCTCAAATCATAGTTTTGAGGACTCCTCATACTGATTTCCATGGGACTTGTACCTGTCTACACTCCCCCAACAGTGGAGGAAGCGATCTTTCTCCTCATAGCTCCTCCAGCATTTGTTATTGGTTGATTTCTTGATGATGGCCATGTTTTCTGGGGTGAGATGGAATCTTGAGTATTGTTTTGATTTGAATTACTCAAGTGACCAGTGATGTTAACAATTTTTTCATATATTTATTTGCCATTTGTATTTCCTCATCTGAGAAGTATATATTCACCTCAGATGCCCAGTTTTGGACTGGGTCTTTGAATTTTTAGGAGTTTGATTTTACTCAATTCTTTATATATTACAGATAGAGGCTCTTGTCTGAGGGAAAGTTGGATAGAATTTTTTCCCACTCTGTAGGTTTTCTTCTCACTTTGTTCATAATTTCTTTTGATGTGCAACAAATTTTCAATAAGATGAGATCCCAGGTGTTGATTCTTGGAGGTATTTCTGTGCAGTTTGATATTTGTTTATGAAATCTCTGCCCACATCTATGTTGTCAAGTTTTCTAGCTTCTTCCTCTTCTGGTAGATTTAGTGTTTCTGTTTTAATATTTAGGTCTTTGATCCACAGTGGTAGAGATGGGTCTAGTTTTAGTCTTTGGCATGTGGAAAGGCAGTTTTTCTAGCATCCTTTGTTAAAGAGGCTGTCTTTCTTCTAGTGAACATGTTTGGCTCCATTGTTAAACACAAAGTGGCTGAGTGTGTTTGTAGTTGTGTCTGCATCTTCTAATCTGTTTCAGTGATCAAGTCTGTTTTGTGCCAATATCATGCTAATTATATCACAGTAGCTTTATAGTATAATTTCAAATCAGTTATTGTGATGCCTCCTGCTTGCCTTTGTTGCCCAGGAATGTTTTTGCTATTCTAAGTCTCTTCTGTTTCCAAGTGAATTTTAGGAATGTTTTCTCTAGATCTGTGAGGTGTGCTAACAGTATTTTGATTGGGAATGCAGTAAATCTGTATAGCAGTTTTGAGAGTATGGCCATTTTCATAGTGTTGGTTCTTCCTGTCCAGGAGCAAGGTATATCTTTCCATTTTCTGATGTCTTCTTTGATCTCCTTTTTTCAGTGTATAGATCTTTTATTTCTTTTGTTAGATTGATTCCTAGGTATTTCATTTTTTTTGGGTGCTATCATGTACAGCATTGCTTCCCTAATTTCTTTGTCAATGAGTTTGTTATTTATGTACAGGAATACTATTGATTTTTGAGTATTTTTTTGACTTTGTATCCCATCACACTACTGCATTTAGTTATTAAATCTACAAGTCTTCTGGTGGAGTTTTTGAGGTCTTCTATGTAAAGCATCATGTCATCTGCAAATAATGATAATTTAACTTGTTTCTTCCCTATCCTTATTCCTTTTATTTTTCTCTTTTGTCTAATTTGTCTGGCTAATACTTCCAGAATCATATTGAATAGGAGTTGTGACAGTGGACATTCTTGTCTTGTTCCTGATTTTAGAGTGAAAACTGTCAGTTTTTGTCTATTTAGTATGATGTTGACAAACCACCTATTGGTTTGTTATAGATGGGTTTTATCAGATTAAGATAAAGACCATATATTCTGGTTTTCTGTAGGGTTTGTAATCACGAATGAGTGTTAGACTTTTTCAAAATCTTCTTCTGAATCTATTGATTTTATCATGTGGTTTTTGTCTTTAGCTCTATTGATATGTTTTATATGTATTTATTTGTGTTAAACCATCCCTACATCCCTGTGATGAAACCCTCTTGGTGATGGTGTATCTTCTTGATAATTTTTTTATATTCTGTTTGCTAGTATTTTACTGAGGATTTTTGTATCTCTCTTCATTAGGGAGATTGGCTTGCAATTCTCTTTTTGTTTGTGTCTTTCTCTGGTTTTTGTATCAGAGTACTTGATATAAAAACTGATACTTACTTCCAGGAATAAGTTAGGGAAAATTGCTTCCCTTTCAGTTTCATTACAGAGTTTGAGAAGTATTGGAGTTAAATCTCTAGATTTCTTGTAGAGTTCAGCCATGAATCCATCAGGACCTGGCCTTTTCTTTGTTGGTAAGTTTTTAGTTATATTTTCAGTTTTATTAACTGATATTTGTTACTCAAAATTTTTACATCTTCTTGATTCAGCTTTAATAATTCATACATTTCTATGATTCTGTACATTTCTTCTGTGCTTTCTGTCCTGTGAGAGTAAAGATTTTTCAAATAGGCATTGATTATTTTCTGAATTTCCACTGAATCCATAGTAAAATCATTCTTTTTTATTTCTTATTACATGAATTTGAGTGTTTTCTTTCCTGTTTTTTTTTTTTGATACACTTCACTAGAAGTTTATCCATTTTATTTATTCTTTCAAAGCAATAACTCTTTGATTCATTAAGTCCGTATGTTGTTTTCTTAATCTCAGTTGCTTTAATTTTTGTTTTGCTCTTTACAATTTCCTCCTTTGTGTGGATTTTGGACTTGACTTGCTCTTCTTTTTCTAGAACCTTGAGGTATAGCATTGGGTTGTTTATTTGTGCTTGTTCTGTTTTCCTGATGTGAGGATTCAACAGTAGAAATTTCCCTCTTTGGACTGCTTTTATTGTATACCACAGGTTCCAGTAAGTTCTATTTATACTTTCATTTGGTTGTGGGTATTGTTTAATTTTTTTCTTTAGTTTCATCTGTTACCCATTGGTTGTTCAGGAGGGTATTATTTCATTTCCATGTGTTGGGGCTCAGGAGATAGCCCAGGGATCTAAGTGCCTGCCTGGCAAGCACAAGGACCCGGGTTCTATCCCCAGCATCACATGCTATGCTGGTCTCAGAATTCTGGGTGTGCCATGCAAGCCTCGAAACTGCGTGCGGTGTTACACATCTGTAATCCCAGCGCTGGGAGGCTGAGACAAGAGGATCACTACAAGTCCAAGATGTGTAGTGAGAACTTGTACCAAATAAATAAATAAATAAATAAATAAATAATTAAAAAAAGTAATTTCCATGTATTCATGGAATTTTTGCGCTTTCTTCTTCATTATTTTCTATTTCATTATACTGTGGTCAGATAATACACATGGGATAATTCCAGTTTCTTTTCATTTACTTAAGCATTGTCTATGGGCTAGTATATGATCTATTTTAGAGAATATCCCTCTGCCAAAAACAAAAACAAACAAACAGAAAAAGAAGTACAGCTGAGAAGAATGTGTATTCTGGTGTTATTGGGTGTAACTCTGTAAATGTATACTATTTGTTCACAAGTTTGGTTCGGTTCTGTTATTTCTTTGCTGATTTTTTTTATGTAGTTTATTTGTCCCTTTGTGACAATGTAGTATTAAGGTCCCCCATCACAGTTGTGTTACTACTTATTAGATTTTTATTTATTTATTTTTTATTTTACTTATCTTTTTTAGCTGAAGTTTTTTATTAACTCATAATTACTTGTCTTCTGGTTTGTTGAAGCAGTGAGTCAGACAACACTTGCCACAATAATGTTGGTCAAAGTGGCTGGCCATAAAAACTCCTGCACCACATTCATCTGAAGGGCACTCTTGACGAAGACGACTAATTTTGCCATTTTCATCCACCTGTAGTATTTTAGGACAGCCAACTTAACCTTCTTTCTCTTATACTTATTCTTCTTGGGAATGTTGTAAAACTTCTTCTTCCTTTTATCAGCACCACTACGGAGTCTCAATACACGATGAAGGGTAGACTCCTTTTGAATGTTGTAATCAGACAAGGTATGTCCATCTTCCAGTTGCTTACCAGCAAAGATCAGCCTTTGCTGATCAGGAGGAAATCCTTCCTTATCCTGGATCTTGGCCTTTACATTTTCTGTGGTATTGGAGGGTTGAACCTCGAGTGTGATGGTCTTGCCCGTAAGGGTTTACATGAAAATCTGCATCTTGGCGGTGGTTCCACCACAGATGGTGGATCCGAAAGCTGGATTTTTAATGTCTATTAGTATTTGTCTTCTATAGTTGTTTGCTTCAATATTTAATGCATGTATATTTATGATTGTTATTTCTTCCTCTTGATGTTTTCCCCTAGTAAGTATGTAGTGACTTTATCTCTTTTGATTTTTTTTTTTAGGTATTTGGTACGAGGTCTCACTCCACAGCATAGACTCAGTGATCCTTCTGTTTTCAGCCTCTCCAGCACTAGGATTATAGGCATGTAGAGCCCCAGATTGAACCAGTCTCAGTGCTTGCCTAAGGAGGAGCTTAGTCTGCTGAGTTATCTCAGTGGCCCTCTTTTTTTTATGTATTTAGTACAGAGTCTACAGAGTCTCACTACACAGATTGGACTTGTAGTGATCTTCCTGCTATCAGTTTCCCAAGTGCTAGTATTACAGGTGTATGCCACCATGCCCAGTCTCATTCGCTGTTTCAGGGTGCCCTGGGGTAGGAGCAGCAAGACACCCCAGGGATCAAACCCTGGTTAGTCCACTGAACTATTTGGCTGGCCCTATTGCTGGCCCTCTTTTGATCATTCTGGCTTGAGGTTCACATTGTCTGCAAAGAATAGCTATATATTTTCCATCCTTTTATTTTTCAGTCTGTGAATTTCTTGTTGAGTTAAATGTGTTTCTGACCTACAGTATATTGTTGGATTTTTGTTTCTTGATCTATTCTGTGAGTCTGTTTCTTTTGAATGATGATTTGTGGTCATTTAAATTGATGAGTACAGCTGATTTTTTTATTTTTTATTTTATTGAAGTACAAATATCAATGAGACAGTTTCAAGACACCTTAACAGGACGGATTCGATAAATCAATACATTGCAAACTGTTTTCATAATGTTTTGGTATCATACAAGGTGCATACATGATATAACACTTACAGACATTATTATAGCAGATGTCTTTTATTAGTAAATTATAGTCTCCCTAGTATAAGAAGCGAAAAGAAGATATACAAATAGAAATGTACAACAACAACTAAGTACAGCTGATATTATTGGCTTATCTTTGCCATGTTGTTTTCCTGCTGTTGGTTTTCTGCTTTTTCCCTCCTTTAATTGCTTGCCCTGCTTAGTGGTTTCATTTTGTTGTTCTTGGAATTGTGGGCATTTAGTATTTTTTTAAAAAATTATTTATTTAATTTAATTAATTTATTTATTTGGTACAGGGTCTGACTATGCAGCTGAGACTTGTGGTGATCCTCTGTCTCAGTATCCTCAGTGCTGGGATTACAGGATTACTGTTTTCAGTTTCGGTGGCAGGCTCGGTGCAGGGCATGGATAACACAGCATGTGGTACTGGGGATTGAACCCAGGTCCTTGCACTTGCCAGGCAGGTGATTAGACTGCTGAGCTATTTCTCCAGTCCTAATTGGAGTTCTATATGCCTCACTTTTCTGTATGTCAGATTCTCTTCTCACGTTCGGGAAATTTTCTGCTATAGTCCCTTAAAATTATTTATGTTGACTACTGAACTTTTGTGGACACATATCGATCTTATTTGCTTTTCATCATCTTGCAACTGTTGAATTGTTATTTCTTGATCCCTTATTTTTAAGAGATCTTTCCTTTTTCAATCACTAGCTGTGATCCTGTCTCTGAGGTCTGAAAGTCTGTCTTCAGTTTCCTTCAAGTAATTTTGTCTGCTTTCAACGGAATTTCTAATTTCCTAGCTATTTGAATGTTTCATATATTCTATTTCTTTCTTATGTTGATTGTTCAACAGTTCCCATCCTTTTCCTTTCATCATCTGTTTTTATAATCTATCTCTACTCTAGAGTTACTGAGAAATCCCTTTATGAATATTGAGTTTTTTTTACCTGATTATTTCTGATCTGATTTTCTCTATAGCCTCATAGATTTGTTTCTTTACTTCATTTGCTCTCATTTCAGAAATTTCAGTTGTGTATCTTCCATTTTCCTCTATCTCATTGTCTCCCAGACTTGTTCTGGGTGGACTGAAGGTCTGAGATTGCATCTTGCTTCTGCATCTTGTCATTTTCTATTTCAAATTTTTTTTTATTGTTTTCTGTGTTGATCCTTGTAAGTTTTTGTAGTAGGTAGCTATATCACTAGTATTAAGCCCTCTCTAGGAAAAGTCTGTTGCTCAGAGATGTCTTCTATGTGTAGGAGGTTCTTGGCTTATGTCTGATCTAAGGTACTATCTTCCCAGTTAATTAAGAGTGAAATGTTTGGTTCAGTCCCCATTTCCTTGGTGGTAGGCTGTGGTGAAGCTATTATCTCAGAGCTCCCCAATATTGTTACAAAAGGGAGAACAACTGAGTATACCAGATATGACATCCGAGCTATAAAAATGTGATTATCAAGAACAATAGCATCAAGCACAGTGTAGAAACTAACAAACATTTTTTACCTTAAACCAGAGGAGCAAAATCTATAATTATACAACTGAACTGATTATAAATTGGGAGCTTGTATGCAGACAGTTTCCCTTTGGTAGAGTGGTTTTGTCCTATGGTGGGGAGATTTAAGAAGGACAGTGGATAAAACAATGATAACTAAAAAGAAAGTAGAAGCAAGGCTAGTGGACAAAGGATGGGGAGGCATGTTTTGGGAGACTAGAGGAGAGAGCAGAAGACAAAGTGAAAGAAGGAGTAAGCAAGGGGTTGTCTGAACTTGGTCTCTGAGTTTGGCAAGTGGGATTAGTTTTCTGTGGCTGGAGTTCTCTCCAGCTTTTTAGGAAAGAGGGGAACAAAGAAAAGAAGAGAGAAAAGAAAAAGAAAAAAATAAATAAAAAACAACAACAAAAAGAACAAGGGTGGCCCTCCCCATGTGCTTCTATTCCATGTATCGTTGTCTTCATGCACAGTGCTCATTCACCTAACTTACCACCTGTTGGCTCACATTGCTATTGTTTTTCTTTTTTGAGTATCTTTTAAAAAGAGAATTTAAAAAGCCATTACAATGATACAGAATTTCACTAAACAAAATGATAGGAATTTAACAATAGGTATTATATTGTACATGGTTGTCTCCAAATTAGTTGTTCATGGCATTGTTATTGTTGTTTTGGACTTTGCATGCTGCTAGTCCTGTCTGTCCGTCCTGTGCACCGTAGTTGGGGCCCTCCTGTGTCACTGGCATTCCCTCTGGTCTCTGGGCCTTCCCACAAGGTTCATTTAGTTGTGGCAGCAACAAGGGGAGGAGCCATTTTCTGTGCCTCCTAAGTATACTTCTGTCAGCATCGGCACTAACCACTTGGGTCACAGCAGTGGTTGTGGTGGTGAAGAGAGGGTCATCCTCTGTACTATTCATTTGGGTAGCAGAGGTGGTGGAGATGGTGGTAAGTGGGCTGCCCTCCATGCCTTCTCCTGGGTTATGGTGAAGATGAGCTGGCTATTGATCTTGTCTGTACTGTTGGAGCCCCTTTACACTGCTGTGTCTTATTTTCTTGACTAAGCTTGATGTTCAGCTTGTATCATTATTCCTTGACTTATAGTGAGTGCTCAGTAAATGGTACTTCTGCACTGTCTCTTGAACTGTCTCCTAGCTAGACTCGTTAGAGTTCCAAAATTTCTAGAGATAGGAACCTTATAGCCAGTAGGGTGTGGAGGGACCAGTGGGATATCCTGTGAGTTGAGCCTGATACGTGGGATTGAGGCTGATGCTTGGGCCACAAGCTCATATTGGATTCCACAAGTAGCACTTTGGCTGGAGGCTGGATAGGTGGGGTGAGCCCTCTTGGAATCTGTCCTAGACCTTAAAAACCTTGTGTTCTTTATTCAGGTAATAGCTGTAGCTGGCAGTGATGAGAAGTGCAAGCTGGCGATGCAGAGGGGTGCACAGTTTAGTGTGAACTACAGCCAGGGCAGCCTGAAGGAGGCCGTGAAGCAGCTGGTGGGCAGCGGTGGAGTGAACGTGGCCATCGACATGGTGGGAGGGGACATCTTCCTGGAGGCCCTCCGCAGGTGCGTGCCCCAGTCTGTCCATGGTGGGCTAGGGTTGGGGCTGTGCCCAACCTTTTGGCACCTCTGACTTCCTCCAGGCCTTGCTTCCCTCTCATCTCTGCTGTTCACTTCTCCTGTCAGCATCAGCACTGGCGAGAATAGCTGAGTGGGTGTGTGACAAGGAATAGAAGCAGAGAAAATCAGGAAATGCTTAAATATAGGAAAAGCAAAATATCCAGCTGGAAAATATCCAAAAAAAAAATGACTGCAGACTTTAGCTGGCAGTAGCAAGTGCTTTAGAAATTATACATGTGTTAAATTCAGCTATCCCGGCCTCCACTAACTTCTTTATATACATGGATGTGGGGGATTCTTGAGCTCGCTGTTCAGGTGCTAGAGTTACTGGGGTGGCAGTTCCTTGTTCCCCAGCTCACTTCTGAAGCAGCCAGTGGTGTATTTCCTTGACTTGTTTCATTAAAAAAAAATATATCACTGAGATTTAGTGGGATTGTTATGTCCTATCAGTTCTTCTGTTTTCAACCAGGGATCCTGAAGCACTCTGAGAGTATTGGTTTCATTTCTCATCTCACCCTGGCAAACATCATGGTTTATCTTGGTTTAAAGCAGAAGAAACAGAAGCAGAGAGAGCAGCCTCCCAGCAGAGGGAATGCAGGGGCTCCTGTAGCCTCTGAGCTGGGAAGCAGGCAGGTGGTGATGGATTTGATCATCACCATACAGAACCTGGCACCATGCTTAGAGGAAAAGAAGGGGTGTACTGACTGAATGATATCACCCTTCTCTTTTTCCCTTCTTGATCAATTGTGTTTTGAAAATAGCATCTTATTTCCCTTAGGAAGAAGAACCCCCCCCAACTGCAACTAATTTTGTATCTGTATCATAGATGTTTATAAAAGTTGTTTTTAAGGGCCGGCGGTATAGCTCAGCGGACTAAGTGCTTGCTTAGGTAAGCGCAGGGACCAGTGTTTGATCCTTGGTTCCTGAAGCCGCCCCGGCCCCGCCTTCGGGTAAGCTGAGCGGCAATGCAATCTGGGCGTGGTGGCACGCGCCTGTAATCCCAGCACATGGGAGGCAAAAAGCAGGAAGATCACTATGAATGTGGGCTGTGTGCATAGTGAGACCCTGCACCAAAAAAAAAAAAAGTTGTTAGGGCCGGGGAGATGGCTCAGTGGAGTAAGTGCTTCCCTGGTAAGTGCAAGGGCCTGAGTTCAATCCCTGGTTCTGCCAAACAAAAAAAAAAGTTGTTTTTATAACTCATTGTGTGTACTATGTTATTATTTTCATAATGGGTTATAGAAAACTTGTGAATTTTTGTGTATTACTCATACTTCCGTAAAGAAGTGTGGCAGCTTAAAGGAGTCCTAAAGTAAGTCTGTGGAAAGCAATGACTTTTCATCCCAGGATCTGTCTGCTTATTTCTGCTGCCTAAATTCAAAGTCTTTAAGCTTACGTTTTGCTGTAAACAAGCATCTGCTTGTTTATGTCCAATATCCAGTGGCACTTGCTTGTATCCAATTGCCTCCCCAAAGTCTTTGACTCTAAAGTGGGTTCTCGTATAAAAATGGCCGGCTCCTCTGTTGTGTTAATACTTTACTTATGACTTATTTTAAAAATGTTCTCCTGAGGAACACAATGTACTAAAGGATGATATACTTAAGGTCAATAAGAGTTCCAAGCTGTGAGTTTAGTACACGTTGCTTTTTAAAACCAATTGTGGGAAAAATATATGTCATATAATACATTAACTGTTTATGGGTGTACCACTGAGTGCCATTTAATATGCTCATTAGACAACATTATACAATGTGGTATAATTGTATCCCGCAAAAAACTCCTTACTCATTAAACAGTCACTACTTCTTTCCCCTTCTCTCAGCCCCTTGTAATCATTCTTCTGCTTTCTGCCTCTATGAATTAATGTAAAGCACTTCAAAAATTTTTTCCCTTTTATTGTGGTTAAAAGCATATAAAATAAAATTTACTGCTGTAACCTCTTTTATGTGTGTAGTTGAGTATGTTAAGTACATTCACATTGTTGTGGAATAAATCTTTAGAACTTTTCATCTGGCAAATCTGAAACCCTATATCCATTCACACAACAACCACCCTTACCCCTCTAGCTCCTCAGCTGCTGGGAAGCCCCATTCTACTTTCTGTTTCTATGAATTAACTACTTTAAATTCTGCATATAAATGAAATCATAGAGTGTTTTTTTTTTCTTTTGGTGTCTAGCTTCTTTCGCTTGGCATGAAAGAATATCCATGTTATAGCATGTGACATGATTTCCTTTCTTGTTAAGGCTGGGTAGTATTCCACTCTATGTATCCATTCATTCATTGAAGTTCACCTGTCTCGTTTCTCCCCTTTCGCTGTTTTCATTAATGTTGCTACAAATTATGTGCAAATGATCAAAATTTGAAGGAACCTTCATACTATTTTCCATAGAAGTTTCACTGATGGTAGGAGGGCTTTATTTTCTTATATGCTCACCTAAATTTATTATTTTCTGCATTTTTTAAAATAGTAGTCATCCCAGTGGATTTCACTGTCTACCATGTCTTGTAATTTTCTTTGCTTTTCTTCTTGCCCCTCAGCCTGGCATGGGAGGGCAGGATTGTGGTGGTAGGATTTGCTGGAGGAAGTATTGCTTCTGTGCCTGCCAACCTGCTGCTCCTGAAGAACATCTCTGCTATGGGCCTGTACTGGGGTCGATATCAGTTTGAGAGCTTTCCAGTCTTTTCCAAGAGCCTGAACTCAGCACTTCAGTACTACCACCAGGGGCGCATCCAGCCATATGTCGGAAAGGTGTTCAAACTGGAGGAGGTGAGATTATATTAAGAATTATGGTACAGGTAAAGCCAGGAAATAATTGGTACCACACTACCAGTTCATTTATTTCTGAATGTACTGTAATTCCCCTTTTATGAACTGAAAATGCAAGATTACATAGGGAAGGTCTTGCAGGTTCAGGATTCTTCTGGACTATCTGGCCATTGACTCAGTCCTGGTGGGAAACTCATTTTTGAGGTGCCTAGCTATATCACTAGTATCTCAAGTAGAGGAATTATGGTACTTTAGAAAATCATTTACACATGTTGATATGAACCTTGGACTCTACAACATTCAGGCTTCAGAAGGAAATGCTTGACTTGACCTTTGATATTTAAATATAGACACTTTGAAGTACAACCAGATGAGCTAAACTGGGGTTCTGTGAGCAGAATGCTAAATTATGCCCGGCATCATGAGACTGTAATTCATCCATTAGTCACTGTAGTTAATTTTGTTGGCTATTCAGTCCTGTTTTCCATTCTTTCAGACTCATTAATGTGGCTTTAACTTCCCCCAAAGTGTAATTGTGTGCATGCATATGCAATATAGCTGTAAATGTGGCTCTTTAGGCATTCACTGTGAATTCTTTATTATTATTTTTGGCTTAATTGCTTTTAATGTTCAGAAACCATTTTGGTAGCTGTATTCAGCCATAGATGGAGGCAGTGTTTTGTTCAAATGCAGATTAGTGGAGCTCAAGCTGTCTGTGCCAGACTTTAGTGCTCACCAACCTTCCATTTTTATGATTTTATTTCCTGTGATGAGGCACTCTTTTGAAGCACAGTATATTTTCTTTTTTATCTTTTTTTGTCTGTGTAAGTCAGGAAGATAGTGTGCCTTGCTGAAAAGAGCGTGACTGGCCATTAGAAAGCTGGTTTAGTTTCTAGTTGCAGCTTTGCCCCTTTTACCCTTCTAGTTTTGTGGGCGTCCCCTCACTCTTCTTACTTTCAGTTTCTACAGCTCTAGAATTAAGGAGTGGGACATTTTTGGTGGCTTTTGGAGTATGCTTTGGGAACCACAGTGAGAAGGTGGAATGGGCAGGTGTAGCCGGTGCTGCCGTGGTGGACCGTGGGACTTCGCTCAGCCCTGAGGAGTGATACATTTTCACATATTTCTTGTAAGAAAAGATTTATGGTTTAAATACTATACCTGCAAGCCACCTCCTAATTGCTATGATCCATCCTATCCTATGGCTTTGATCATCATGTGACTTCTAAGGCAAGGTTTGCTTGTCCTAAGGCTCTAGCTGTTGGTAGAGGAAAAGGACAATTGGGCATCATGGGAGAGGTGACACGTGTTATTTTAAGCTTTCTTTTTCTGTATTGACATGCTTTGGGTGCTGTGCAGCCATTATCTTGGCTGCTTTCTCACTGCTGAGACACAATACCTGACACCAACACTTTTTTTAATGTTGTAAAAATATAGAGTTTTCAAGTCATCTTGTGCAGGAGCCGTGCTAATCTTCTCTGTATTGCTCCAGTTTTAGTAGACGTGCTGCTGAAGCAAGCATGACCCCAACAGTTTAAAGGAGGAAAGGCTCATTTTGTGTCACAGTTTGTAGAGGTTTCAGCTATAGCTGCCTGGCTCGAAGGCAGAGGGCCATGGCAGAGGAGGACTGCTCATAGCACGGTAGGCAGGAAGCAGAGGGAGTGAGCAGGGGAGGGTAGAGAAGGGGGAGAGAGAGACAGAGCGGGGAAGAGGGGGAGCAAAGGAAGGGGGCGGGAGACAGACGCTTCCAGGCCACGCCCTCAGTGACCCTCCTCCCAGACCAGGCTCCTCCTCCGAACATCACAGTGAGCTGTAAACTCATCCGTGGACTCATCCTGCGATGTGTATCGTATGCGCACATCCGCTTTCCTCCCAAAGCCCTGTCTGTGTGTATGTGAGGCTCTGGGGGACATCTAGATAGAAACCACAGTTTGAAAAAAGCCAGAGTAAGACAGTGTTCACATGGAAATTCTCTCTCCTATAAAACACAAATTAACTGTATAATTATTAGCCTCCCATCAGCACCCGTGCACATACGGGAATTTTATTGCTCGCGCCACTGTGCTTGCTTTGGTGTGACCAAGCTCCTGACCCATTTGCAGCATCTCATTTGTACACCATCCACTCACTGTCTTCTCTGTTGGTTTCTTTCACTATGCAAACTTTACAGGAAGAATAATCTGCTAAGCACTTTACATATATTATCTCATTTTGCCTTCTGAAAACTGATTATAAAGCATCTCTTTGAGATTTTACAGATGAAGGAATCAGACTTATACAAACTGCCTACTGCTGTGTAGTAAGTGGCAGAGCCAGCATCTGGGTCTGGTTGGTCTGAAGCCAGAATCCAGTTCCTCCCAACTATGCCAAACTCTCTCTCAAACAAAACAAGAAGTCACTTCTTATGAACCTCATTGTATAGTGTGTGGTTTATCCATCTATCATAGAGTGATCTGTGTGAAGGAGCTGTCTAGTAATTAAATTGACCTCTTCTATTTTTGTGAGAAATAAAAGAATTCATATATTTTATTCTTTAAAAATGAATATGGCAGAATGAGTCTATAATTAATTTCATTGAACTATAAAACCTAGGCAATATTTTTATGTAAATCAGTTAATATACTAGAAAAATTATTTGTCAGACCAGTTTGTGCTTAGAAAATAATTAGTGAACTCATAAAATATATATAGTATAGTGATTCTGGGGCCAGGGATATAGCTCAAGTGGCCTAAGTACCTGCCTGGCAAGCACAAGGACTCCCTGAATTTGATCCCTAGTACCAGTGCTGTGAAAAAAAAAAAGAAAAAAAATAGTGTGTATGCTATACCTATAATGGGGCAGTAATTTAACTGACTTGCATGGGTAGGTATAAGTATTAAATAAGATAATACATGTCAAAGGGCATGGTCAGTTTACTAATTTTTAATCCATAATGTATAACTATTCTATGATACAGAATTGAGTCTGTGCCCCTGAAGTATAACACTTCTACACTGATGTCGTAGAGAGAAGGATTAGAATGATAGTCTACAGAGTTGGAATTTTACCTAGAATTGATTATTTTATGAAGGGTCGTATCTGTGTTGTTAAGAGTGGACCCTGTCCTGGCCCTGTGGTGTCTGTTCAGAGGATGACATTTTTTAGATGTGCAGAATTTGTTTTCTTTTTTTTTTTCATTGGTACATTTTTATTTATTTGTTTGTTTGTTTATTTATTTATTCATTCATTTATTTATTTTGGTGGAACCAGGGATTGAACTCAGGCCCTTGCACTTGCCAGGGAAGCGCTTATTCCACTGAGCCATCACCCCGGCCCCAGAATTTGTTTTCTGTATGAAGCTTCCCACACACATCTTGATCTAACACAGAACTTAATCTCATTGATATGAACTTGTTCATTATATAAAAATCAGATCACCACACAAACAGATTTAGTAGGTAGAAATTGAAGCTTGATCTCTATTCCTGTGGAATAGTCTTAAAAATGAAATTACTCTTTTGGTTCAGATGGCATACTAGTTATAGCCCCTTTCTCCAGACCCACTTTGTGGAATTCCTGGCTTTCCCTGCCTGGGACCTGGCCACTGGGCTGCTTGTCACACTTCTCAGGGGACGGCATCTGTAGCCCAGGCCTCTGTTCCTAGGATTCATCTCCTTCACCACTGACTGGCTCCTGCTTTCCTGGGGTGGGGGCTGATCTTGGGGTAGGATGTCTGCTGGTGGTCATGTGGGAGCTGCTGCAGCTCTGTTGCAGAGTTGGGTTCCAGCAAACTTCTTGAAGCATCTGGCTTCTCCAGAAACTGTGGGTAGGGGCTGGGTAAGGCAGTCCAGGAATGTGGGACACTCACCCCATTGGCGAGCTTTGATGAATGAATGATGGGAGGTTACATTGCCTCCTTTTTCTCTTTCCAGCTGACTGTTTCATATGGTCTCTTGGTAGAGCTCCTGGGTGAACAACAGACAGCTGCATGCTCCTCAGAGGCTACAGGTGCTCAGGGCCCTTCACCTACCACCTAATTTTTTTTTCTTTCTTTCACTCACTTCCCCCTTTCTCTCCCTCTTGGTTTCCTGGGACTGTAACCCTCAGTGAAGTGTTAGGGCGATAGGTTTTATTTGCTATAAGACTCAAGCTGTCACTTAGCTTCAAAGATTTATTTTTGTGTTGAAAATATACTACTTTACTTCCTCTCAAGTCAAATTTATTGAGATATAATGTACATGTAGTAAAACGTACTATTTAGATGATGGTTCTATTTTTCCCTCCCCTCTCCTTCCCTCCCCCCTTTGTTTTCTACTCTCTTTCCTCCCTCCCCCTCCCTTTTTTCCTTTTCTCTTTTCCCTCTGTGCTGGTACTGAGGTATCCTCTACCACTGAGCTACATTCCTAGCCTTGTTTTTCATTTTGTGTTGCTCAGTCTGGCCTTAAACTCCTCTGCTCAAACTGTCCTCCTGTCATAGCCTCCTGAGTAGCTGGGACCACAAGCAAATGCTACTGTCCTCAACCAGTTCTTTTGTGTTTTGACAGAGGAGTACAGCCATGTAGCCACCTATCGCAATCAAGACATAAAGATATATGTCACCCCAGAGGATTCCCTAATGCCCATTTGTAATCAATCTCTTTGTGTTACTTTATACTTGGTAACCACTGATCTGCTTTTTCCTCCTGTAAATTTGCCTTTTTCAGAATCACACACACATACACACACACACACACAAATCCCACATAAGTGGGACTCTACAATGTATATCCTTTTGAGTCTGCTTTGCGTAATGCTCAAGAGATTCATTTAGGTGTCAATATTCTGTTCCTTTTTATTGGTGAATAATACTTCATTGTGTGGGCCTACCACAACCACATTGTGGATACTTATCAGTAGTGCTGATGCTAGGTTATGCATCCATCAGAATTTAGTTTTTATTTAAATCTAGCCATTCTTTTAGGTGTGCAAGATGTCTGATTGGGAGTTTAATTTGTATTCCCCGATGAGCAATCATCTTGAGTATCTCCTTATGCTCATTTGCCATCTATACCTCTTTTTCATGAAATGCATTGATTAATTTGTAAAAGAAGATTAAGATCACCTTGTATGAAAGTAATTCAGCTGCAGCATGGTATCATTATTTTTATTTATTTATTTATTTACTGGAACCGAGGCTTGAACTCAGGCCTTTGCACTTGTCAGGGAAGCACTTATTCCACTGAGCCATCTCCCAGGCCCCAGCATGGTATCATTAATAAAGAATTTTATGTTTTGTGAATACAGTAATCCCATTCAGTCTCAGATATATTCATGAACCTCTTTTATTCATCAAGCATTCACTGAGTACATGCTATCCTGTAGTCAATAAAAAGTAGGATTTAGTTCTGTCCTCAGGGAGTTTAGTTTTCGGTTGGAAAGACTTTAGGATCAGTCTGTGATAGGCAAAGAGCCAACTTCTAATGGGAAGCATGAATCAGCATGATATATTTAGGAAACTATAATTACTTTGATTATTCCTGCTTGATGAGCTAATTAAATATTCCAATAACAGAACCTTCACATCCTAAAACAAAAGCAATATTCTTGTTACCCAATCACAGCCCCATTAGAGTATTAATGTATTTCCTTCTGCTGTGCTTTTTTCCCTTACAGGGGTCCTAAGGATTGAACCCAGGGTCTCATGCAAGCTCAATAAGGGCATTACCTATGAGCTGCATCTTCATCTTTAAAAGTAATAATCCTTTTCCAACCACAAAATCCAGGCTTCATATCTCTAGAGACAAAATTTAATCATGGCTTCACCCACCTGAAGGCAGAGAGCAGAGTGCTGTAAACAGTCCATATCTAGGTGTCAGCATCGTGCAGCTTCTCTCTGATGCAGCCTGTCTACAGGAGAACAGTGTCCCTGGGCCTCTGAGATAGTCCTCCAAAGACCTGTTTAAAGCCATACATTTCACTTTTTAGTCTCTTCCCCCAGAGACTTGTCACTCTTATTAAACTCCTAGTCCTTCACTCCTCTGGTCCTCTATTTTCCCATTTCAAACAGAAACTACCATGTAGAAAGGGACAGAATTATTTTTAGAAGCAGAACAGGAGTGGCAACTGGACATAGAGAGGTGACAGAACATCTGAAAATTAGAAGGTCAGGAAGTAAATGTTCAGAATTAGGAAGGAGGTTCTCAAGATATGGATCAAAAAATTATGCTCTCATCATAGTTTTATGTGATACATGTTCATAAAGATTTATATGTAAAACTGTTAAAAATAAACTTTAGCACTGGAAGACATGAATTTCTTTTTATGTTAACATTTATTTGTTGGAGATTCATTTCCCTAGGATGCTAGGTGAAAAAGAATCACTAGCTTGAGTAACACTTATTTTCTCAAGTATTTTCTATTGTTGGGCTATAACAAATCTCTGGGAATAAGTGACTTCCAGCTGACAGGGACAGTGATACAGCTGTGAATGACCTGAAGATAATTGACTCTGTGTGTGTGTGTGTGTGTGTGTGTACTCCAAACTCTCTTAGTCATCTTCCACCCCAACAGAGTTGAGTCTAAATTTGCTTAGGTTGGCAAAAATCTCTGTAAAGCACAAAGTCCTACAAGGCTGATATTTTTGAAACCAGAATTTCATGCTGCAATGATTGATTAATTTGTCTGCTTCTTTCTATTTATTTTTGGTATCCCTTTTTGGAGGATCTTGGATCCAGAAGAAGGGTTAGGAATAGCACTGATGTCAAAGCACATTCTCAGTGTTGGTCTCTGCCAGGTCCACCTTTGGCTTTTATGCCCATCTAGTTGTGAGTGTCATTAACTTTTGTCTTGTTCCTCACTCCCTCTCCTCATGCTTTTCCTCCTTTCTGAGCTAGTGTCTGTGGCTTTTTTTTTTTCCTCTCTGGTGACAGGGTCTTGCTGTGTAATCCAGGCTGGCCTTGAATTCACTCTGTAGCTCAGGCTGGCCTTGAACTCATCGTGATCCTCCTGTCTCAGCCTCCTAAGTGCTGAGATTACAGGTGTGTGCCCCTGTGCTAGGCCAGCTGTGACGTTTGATACATACCTTGGATTTTAGTTTTCCTTATAAAACCAACAGAATTATTTTGTGTGTTAATCTATTTTTTTAAGTTAAAATTGGTGGTGTGCTTTTGACCATGACATTTCTTAGTTCTTCACTCAATTCTGCCTTTAAAATCTGTGCTGCAACTCCTTGTATCTTGTATTCTTCCCACTGCTGCATGATAGTACATGGTACACATCTACCATAGTTTACAAATGCAATCCCTATTGATCTTTGGCTTTGATTTGATTCTATTACCAGCATGACCAGTATGGTAATAAACACCCTTCATAGGGACTTTTGCCAAGTATTGCTTTGGAGGAGTAGAATAGTTGGTTCATAGGATATATGCGTACTTACTCTGATTGCTGGTTGTTCCCCAGAATGACTTGATTGATTTTTGTTCATACCAGCAATGCCAGTTCTTATTTGCCACTCTGTTGATAATTAACAGTGTTCAGCTTTCTGATTTTTGCTCAAATGATCTTATTATTTTGATTTGAATTTCCCTGATTTCCTCGCTAGCATGTACAAGGCCCTGGGTGCCATCCCTGGTACTAAACATTAATTTATATGCATATATATATATATTATAATTTTATACATATAAAATTATATATATAATTTTTTATTTTTTATTTTATTAAAGTACAAATATCAATGAGACAGTTTCAGGATACCTTGACAAGAAAAATATGGAACGCTTCACAAATTTGCGCGTCATCCTTGCGCAGGGGCCATGCTGGTCTTCTCTGTATCGTTCCAGTTTTAGTAAATGTGCTGCTGAAGCGAGTACTAGATATATTTTCGATAACCCTTTTTGTTTCAAAGCTTTGAATTACAACTCAAAGTGCAGTTTTCTGTTTGTGGCCTATCTTTTTTTTTATTAATTTGTAAAAGTTTCTTGTATAATCTGTGCTTCTCGAAGAGGGAAAGGCTTACTTAGCTCATAGTTTATGGAGGTTTCAGTCTGTAATTGCCGGGCTCCAATGCAGGGAGCAATGGCTGAGGAGCAGCAGTTCGTGGTGGTAAAAGACAGCAAGGACAACAAGAGCAAAGGGAGAACAAGCTGTTTTTCCTTCTTACATTGTAAGCAGGCCACCTGCCCTAGGGTCGTGATAGCGCTCACGCCATCTCCGCAGCCTCCTCTCGCACAGGCTCATGATGTTTACACGGTGAGCACCCTGGCCCCTGTGGAACCACTTAAACTTCTAAACTCCTCAAGTTGACAGGATGAATCAACTACGACAGCACCCTGGGATAAATAGCTGCTCCAGGACGTGTCCTCTATGCTCTACGATGTAGAACTGCTGAGTCTGAGCTAAGCTTCTAAACATTTCAAGTTAACACAATGTAACAACCATTACAGTTACATTATTGAGAGACTTGTTTTATTATGCCTGGGTCACAATAATATTTTTCTCTGTTAATGTTATAGCTTTTGTTGTTGTTATTGTAATGGAGTCTTACTGTATTGCCCAGGCTGGGTGCCATTTCCTGGGTTTATTCCTTCTGACTCATCCTTCCAAGGGACTAAAAGTATGGCTTGTAAAACCCAGCTAACTTTATTGTTTTATGTCAAATTTAAGGAGAATACATCTAAAGGAATCTTTGTATGGGGTATGAATCAGGTACCTAATTTTAATTTTAATTTAGAGTAATAGTAATCTAGTTTTCAGATTTAAGAATGTTTTAAATGGGCCAGCCAAATAGCTCGGTGTATTAAAGTGCCTCCAAGCAGGTGCAGGGGCCAGGGGTTTGAACCCCAGGCCTGCTGTGCTGGCCCCGCCCCTGGGGCATGCTGACACAGCAATTGAGGCTAGGCCTGGTGGCGCCTGCCTGTAATCCCAGCTCTTGGGAGGCTGTAAAGCAGGTGGAGCACTATGAGTGATCTAGTAGTGAGACCTTGAACACCCTGTAGAACCTTTCCTAAAATTAAAAAAAAAAAAAGAATGTTTTGATACATGGAAAGGTCACTCTTGTCTTTTTTCAAATTTGGCTTATGTGTAGGTATTTGTAGATCTGTATCCTTTTAGGTGGATTTTATTTATTTTTATTATTTTTTTATATCTACTACAGGGTCTACAGGGTCTCACTACACAGATTGGACTCATAGTGATTCTCCTGTTTTCAGCCTCCCAAGTGCTGGGATTGCAGGTGCACACCACAACACTCAGTCTCAGTTGCCCTCTTAGCATACCCTGGGCTTGAGGCCAACACGGCACCCTGGGATCGGATGCCAGGAGTGAATTTTAGGATAGTTTTTCAACAGTTGGCTGAAATCTTGAATTGCACTGGTTTTATATATTAGTTTGGAGGAGATTAATATTTCTATAATATCTCATCTGTGAAGAGGGACATATCGTGCATTCAGGTCTGCCATATCTTTGTTTAATAGAGTTCAAATTTTTCCCCCATAAAGTCTTGTGGATTATTTTTAATGTTTCTTATGAGTCCTTTTAGAACAGTGTTTGTTACATATCCTACTTATTTCTGATGTAGAGGAATGTCAGTAGGTTCTATAAGCTAATTTTGTATCTCATAGTCTTGGTGACCTTTCTTATTTGTTGTTTCAATTAGCAAATAGTGAACTTTTGTTTATTCCATTTTTCTTTGGTTTTTAATTTCATTTCTTGCAGTTGTCATTTATCTTATTCAGAATTCTAATAGACTCTTTTGGAGAAGTTTTAGTTATATGGAATAATTCAGAAAATATATATTCCCTCTCCCATCATGTGAAGTTTCCACCATTATTAACCCCTCATACTGCTATTGTACATTTGTTTTAATGGATGAATCCTGTTGAGACATTTCTGGCATTAGTAGGAGTGCTAGTTTATATTAAGCCTCAGTGTCATACAGTTCCTTGGGTTCTGCCAGATGCATAATGTCATGTGCTGACTACCACATATCATACAGAACTGCTTCACTGCTCTGAAAAGTACCCTGAGCTCCACATACTACTCCTCACCCCCGTCCTCGATTATATGTCAACTACTTCCATTTTTATTACCTTTATAGTTTTGTTAAGAATATCATGTGGCTGGAATCATAGGTTATACAGCCTTTTCAGACTGACTTCTTTCATTTAACAATATTTATTTAATTTTTTTCCATGTCTTTTTGTATCTTTTTTTTTTTTTTTTGTGGAACCGGGGATTGAATTCAGGTACTTGTGCTTGCCAGGGAAGCGCTTAGTCCACTGAGCCATCTCCCCGGCCCCATCTTTTTGTATCTTAATAGTTCATTTCTTCCTCTCATGAATGATACTCCGTTGCAGGAATGTACCAGTTTGTTTATCCATTCACCCAGGGACATTTTGGTTCCTCCAAGGCAATTGTGACTAAGGCAGCTGTAAACATTCTTGTACATGCTTCTGTGTGGATAGTTATCATGGCTAAAAACCTATAATGTGGTTGCTGGCTTGTTTGGTGAGGGTGTGTGTGGTTTTGTCAGAGACTGCTAAGCTGCCTTCTAAAGGGGGCTCTGCCACCTTGTATTTCCACTTGAGATAAGTGAAGGTTCCCTTTTCCCCATATCTTCCCCAATGTTTGATGTTTGTGTTTTGGATCTTAGTCTTAAAGGTGTGTTGTGGTATCTCATTGCTTTAATTTTCTGTTCACTAATGGTAGATTAATTGAGCATCTTCTTATGCTTATTTACCATCCGTGTGTCTTCTTTGGGGAGGTTTCTTTTTGGATATTTTGTCTGAATTTTTAATTGGATTATTTTCTTATTATTGAGTTTTAAGAATTTTCTGTTATACTATTAGATAAAAGAATTTTATATGTGTTTTGGAAAGATTTTCTCTCTGGCTATGCCTTGTCTTTTCTGTTAGCAATGTCTTCTATAGGCCAGAGATTTTTAATTTTAGTAAAATCAACTTAGAAATTTTCTCCACATGGATTATAGTTTTGGTGTTGTATCTCAAAACTCATTGCCAGCCTCAAGATAATCTGAACTTTTTCAGTTTTCTTCTGAAAGTTTTATGTTGGTGCATTTTCCATTTAGATCTATGTTCTGTTTTGGAGTGATTTTTGTGAAGGTTGTGAGATCCATCTATAGATTGGGCTTTTGCACATGGATGTCGAGCGTCTTTTTCCAGCACCATTAGATGAAAAGACTGTCTTTTCTCCATTGAGTTGCTTTTAGTCTTCTGTCAAAGATTAGTTGAGTATATTTGTGTGTGTCTATTTTTGAGCTTTCTATTCTGTTCTGTTGATCTATTTTTCTACTTTTTCATCAATATTACCATGCCCTAATTACTGTAGGTGCTTTTTAATTTATCTATAACCTTGCATTTCTGAAAAAGGATTTTTGATAGATTATAATTTCAGTTGATTAGGAAATAGGGCAATTTTTTTAAAAAAGAGAATCATATAAAATGAAACTATTGATTCTTCTGCCAGAGGCTGCATTCTTTAAAAAGCTAGAACACTTCTGAAATAGAACAGCTAGAACAGAATCATTATAATAGAATCAGGACTGGCCTGTGGATTTTTATACTTGCTAGAAACAACATTGACAACTTTAAAAATCCAAGGTTGAGGTAAGGAAAAGTACTGGAGGTGGGTTAGTTTTAAATATTGTTTTCCTTTGCATTTATGGTGATTGGTTATTTATTTAATGTGACTTGATTATATACAATTCATTGGTGACAAATTCTAATACTTTTATTTAGCTATTTTAATAATACAATCATCAGCAGAGATTAAATATATACAAATACACATATATATGTATATGTATATTATTTAAAATCTGACCATATCTTCTTTAATTTTCTTTAGGTAAATGATGCCTTCCTTCATGTTATGCAGCGCAAATCCACAGGAAAGGTGCTTCTCTCTCTCAAATAAAATCTCAACTCAACAGCAAACATCCAAATCCAAACTCCTCATCTTTCCCCCAAACCTCATTTCCCTTCTGGGATTTTAAAGGTGTTGCCAACTTTCTTACTAACCTGGGTTTAAAACCTTCCATTTATTTTTGGTTCTGTTTTTTATTGTTTATAATTAATATGTTCATAGAGATTATTATCCAAAGTTGGACCCTTTTAAGAGTAAAGACGCTATTAGTAATATGTCCAAGGCAAACCAGAGCATCACCTTATCAAAAATGTATTACCGTCTTGTCATTCCCGCTCCCAAGATGTCCTTTTCCTCTGTGTCCTCCCTTCTATTCTGCCAGTGTCTCATCTGCTCTCTCAGTGCCCACCTAGCTACTCTTCCTATCTTTAATGCCTGTTGCATCCTTTATTATTGCTGTGGTGATCTTCCCAAACCACAGCTCGGACTGTATCTTCTCTTAGAAAACCTACAGTGGCTCACCAGTGCCTGCACAGTGGGCTCACACCCCTTAGGCCAGTCTTGCTCCCCAGTGCTATCAGTCCCTAAGCAGGCCCCTGCCTTTCTCATTTTTCTCTGCCCATGAAGTTTCCTCTGCCTTCATCTCTGTGAAGCACAGGGCTTCCTGACCTCAAGAGCCTCCATTCCCCATGTGCCTTAATCCTGAGTCATAATCTCTTATTTCCTCTTCTACTTCTGTAGCTTCTCCTCTCAGGTAGGTTACAGTCTAACTTGTATCACAGGGAGCAGTGTGTGTAGTGCAGTGAACACAACACATCTGAATTCAAGATATAAGTGGGAGTCTCAGCGTCGCCTGAGGCGGCTGCTTCACAGTTCTGCATGTTGCTTTCTCACTGTAGAGTGGCTATTGAATTGTCAAGCTCCAAAGTTATTGTGGGCAGTACATGCAGTGCTTGGACTAAGCACCTGGCAGACAGTAAGTACTCACCAAGTAGGGAGTACTTTTTTCTTTTTCCAGGGTTTTGTAAATTCCTTGAAAGTATAACTTTGATTCACCTTTGTGAATTTTCACATTCCCTAATATAGTGAGTCACTTTGGGTAAATATGCAATAAATTGAATTGAATTTTAATTGCCTGAAAATCTTAAATTGTGGCATTAAGTAAAAAATATATTGTCCTGCAAAGAACCCAGATATCCATTGACATAAATGGATGAATATGGTATGTATATACACTGGAATGTTAGTCACTTTGAAAAGGAATAAAGTTCCTATATGTGTACAACATGGATGAATCTTGAAGATACTCTGTGTAAAATAAACCAGACTGAAAAAGGCAAATATTCTATGATTTCATTAATGTGAGACGTCTAGAATAGTCAAATTAGTATAAGCAGAAACAAGACTGGTGATCACCAGGGGAAGTGGACATGGGGCGTTACTGAGTGATTACAGTTTTGATTTGAGAAGATGAAAAGGTTATGAAGGTAGCTGACAATGATGGTTTTACTAGAGTAGGAATGTACTTAATTCTTATGTACTTAAAAAGGTTACAATGACAAAAGGCCAATATAAAATGGTAAGTATGTATGTTTTGCCACAATTAAAATTTTTTTAAATGAGTATGTCTAAGAGAACCAATTTAGAAAGAACAGAGAGTGAGTGTACAGTGCTAAATTTAGGTCGAAGGAAGCTCCAGCCTGTGTTCTGGTCTGTGGTCCATGGGCCTTACACTTTTGCTGTGTCTTGGTCCATGACTTCCAGTGTTTTCACTTTGGATCTTTCCACTTTATGACTGTATCAAAATGGTATAGTGTATGCATTTTACAGAAACCTTTGAATGTGATCGTTCCTTGCCTGAGTTAGCATTGAGCAGTTGTGAGTTGCTTGTTCCTAATGGATAAGTAATGGATCCTGTATATCATGGTCTCCTTTGGTCTGTTAGGAACTGGGCTGCACTGTGTTATTCGCCAAGGAAGCAAATCTTCATCTGGATTTATAGCCATTCACATAACCTCCTGAGCTCTGTCCTGTCAAATCAGTGGCTGCCTTTGATTCTCATAGGAGCACTGACTATACTGTGAACGGGTATTTGAAAGATCTAGGTTTTATTCTTATGAAAATCCTATGCACAGTCATCTGAGGTGATGCTAGTACTGGGTAGCGGCTGCAAGTTCACATTGTCGAGCAGTGAGTTGGCATAGAGCCCATGGTAAAGCAACTGCTTGTAAAATCAATAGTAAAACCCCATCAGTTATTTTATTTCTAGTGTAAAAATACTAGAAATAAAATGCACAATAGATGCAATGTGCTTGAATCATCCTGAAACCCCACTTTTTATTCCTAACCACCCACCTCCAATTCCCATTCCCACACTGGCCATGGAAATGTTTTTTTGTGGAACCAGTCCCTGGAGCCCCAAAGGTCATGGACAACTAATCTACAGTGTGCTCTGTTGTGGAACTATGATGTTTGGTAGGCTAGATGCATTAGATGCATTTTTAACTTACAGTATTTTCAAGCTGTGATGGTTATGGAGATACAGCCCCATTCTAAGTTGATGCCCATCTGTACTCTGTTCCTCTTACTGCAGGGATGATAATTGCCAAATGAGAAGATAAAATCAGGTGAGTGACTCAAGAGGGATGTAGAAACTTTTGTTTATTTCTGAGATTCTCTTCTATTAAATATGGTAAAAGTTTAGTTTTCTACTGAGCCATCTCCCCACCTACTTCTTTTTTTTTTTTTTTGGTGGAGCCAGGGATTGAACTCAGGCCCTTGCGCTTGCCAGGGAAGCGCTTATTCCTCTGAGCCAAGTTTAGTTTTCTGATAGGTAAAAATACCTGTCTCGGGATCTCTTCAGCATATTTTTTTTTTTTAAAAAAATAGAATTATAAAACAAGGATAAACATTTGCTGGGCTTGGTAATCCCAGCACTTGGTAATCTTCAGCACCTGAAGCAGGAGGGTTGCTGCTTGAAGTCAGCCTGGGTATTATAGTGAGTTCAAGGTCAGCTTGAACTACATAGAAAACCTGTCTCAAAAAAGGAAAGAATGAACATTTGGGTTAAGAACTTAAAAATGGCATGGGTGGGGGGATATCAGAGAAGTCGTCCAGGAATCTGTTGTAGGCCCATATGGTATTTCTCTGAGGGCCACAGGACATGTTGCTGCCATTCCCATGCCTCCTGAGAGCTTCCCTGTGAATCTTTTCCTCATCTCCCTTCTCTAAGCCCCACTTCATCTTCATAGAAGCTTCTTTTATATTTAAATGAATGCTAGTGTTCAAAAATCTCAGGAAACTCAACTTTGAAGAGCCATAATTTTAAAATTACTTGGCATCTTTGGCATCATTGGGGACTTACTGGGTGGCACCCTGAGAGAAAAGGACACAATTCAGGATGAGGACAAGCATGGGAGCCCAGCCAGAGCTGCCTTCGCTGTGCAGAGCTGATCCAGAGGTGTCACAAGCAATGAAGATACAATGTCCATAGTTCACTAATGTCAAAATGACTTAGATGGAAAAAGGCAATCATTAAGGACAGTGAAGTTCTCCAGCTTTAACAATTATTGGTTAGAACCCCCAATGACCTGCTCTCTGTTTGCCTTTCTTCCTACTTCAATGGACTTGATTTGAAAGCATTTGACTCATATTTAGTCATTGTTTGGTGGTTCTATCATCTGAGCCATTAGTCTGAAAAAAGAATCAATGCAGCTCCCAGTGACAGTATTTATTCTATATTCACAGACTTTTCTTAGCTCTTGTAGGCTGCCTGCTGGAGAAATCACACCCACACACCTCCTCTCTGTTTTCAGCAGCCGAGGGCCTTTCCACCCGCACACCCTTCTCTCAACAACCAGAGTGAGCTTTTCTGTCCTTAGTCTTAGAATGAACCCGTCACCACCCAACCAGTGTAGCTGACCCTGCTCCTTCCCCTGTAATTCTCACTAGTTTTGAAAACTCTTTTCTGCTTGAGCTGCAGTAAAGACAAAAGTTTTGTTGACAAGTGAAAGGAAGTAGAAGTACTTTACACCATCACCATTTTTTAGTTCATAAAAAATGTTCATAAACTAAGAAAAATTCTTGCTGTTATTTTTGTTTTTCCTTATAAGATTGTATAAGAAGAGTAAAGAACAGTGATTTTTCAACATCTTTTTTATTTATAAAGTCAATGAGCAGGAGACTTAAATGAACCCTGGCATTTCTAGTTCTCTTCTTCTTCAGAGCTTATTGCTAAATTGAAGATCTGATTTGGATACCTGCTGGTTCCTGGAAATTTATCATTGTTGAGGAATCAGAGGCCTTTTAAAAAACTATATTTAAAAATAGTCAGTTCCTGAGCCTTAGTGACTTGCATCATTGTTTGTAAAATGGCATTGTTAGCATAATTACAATAATATTGCATGGCTATTGAAAAGCCAAGCCACCAAGAAGAAATTGGTATTATCCCGTTTTCCCCTATATTATCTAATCACATTCTCTAAGGAAACCACAATAAGCAGCTTGGTGTTAGTCTTGCAGAACACATATGTAGTGTTGTTCTTGGTTTATCTGGTTTATTGCAGTCATAGGGATTGAACCAGAGCCTCCCCAATGCCAAACATGGGCTGAGGAGATAGCTCAGTGATCTAAGCACCTGCCTGGCAAGCACAAATAGCTGGGTTTGATCCCTGGTACTGTATGCCATGCTGGCCCTGCCCTGGGCTTGCTGAGCTGGCCACTGAAATTGGGCATGGTGGAACATGCCTATAATCCCAGCATTGGGGAGGCTGAAGCAGGAGAATCACTATGAGTTGAACTGTGTAATGAGACCTTGTAGCGATACATAAAAAAATAAAACAAGTGCTCGGTATGCACAGTACCACTGAGATAGCTGCATCCCAGGCTAGAGTTGCTATTTTTAATCATATTATGTCATGGAGATCATCCATATTAGTAAATATAGAGTGCTTTCATTGTTTTTATTGGCCACCTGGTATCCCATAGTGAGGATGTGTGTTGTATGTAATTGAATCCTTACTAGTGGACTTATTCACAGTCACATCCAGAATATGATGGAGAGCAAAAGCTACAAACCTAGTGGGAGATAGACATTAATCAGGTGCACAGGACCATGCTCAACTACAGGGCTGAGTAAGGTAAAATGGGGACTCAGTTCATGGAGGTCAAGGAAGACCCCCCCTGAAGATCGCTTCTCGAGCCTCTCTATCTGATGGAGGGATCTGGAAATTTAAATAGGGTAGATAGAGGGACATTCTGGAACTCTGTGGCTGTGAAAGCATGGTGAGTAGAAGAAGCTAAAATGAGCTAGTGGGCCTGAAGCTCCATAAGCTAGTGCCTTAAGAGGAGGCTGAAAGCAGGGCGTGGTGGCACAGGCCTGTAATCCCAGCACTTGGGAGGCTGAGGCAGGTGGATTGTTGTGAGTTTGAGACCAGCTTGAGCTGCAAAGTGAACTGGCTTGAGGCCAGCCTGAGCTGCATAGTGAGACCC
>PVKA01012945.1:0-56382 GCA_004027165.1 Ctenomys sociabilis | reverse complement strand
TTTTTTTTTTTTTTTTTGCAGAATCGAGGATAGAACTCAGGCTCTTGCCCTTGCCAGGGAAGCACTTATTCTACTGAACCATCTCCCCAGCCCTGATTCTTTGACAATGTCTTTTATTCATTGATTCATTGATTACTTCCTTCCTGTTGGCCTTTCAGTTAGACAAGTAAGTAAGTAAATGCACATATTGAGGAATGGTTACCAAATTCTAAGAGACTGAGTAAGGAGTAAGGTGCAGAGGACGTTCTTGGACTAAGGACAAAGTAAGGATTTCTGTTTTAAAGAGGAGCTTGTTAATCCTAATGTATGTTTCCTGGGGTATGGTGGGAGCTTCAGGAATGAAGTGGGCAGTGCATTTGTTTCATGCTGTCCACCCCTACTGTCCTGCTCCGCCACCAGGAAGCAGCAAGTCATGACCTAATGGCCTCTCAGACTCCAGCTACCACTGGTCCAAACTGGGATCCTCTGGGCTATTCCTTCATCTGTGGATTCCAAAATGCCTGACCATGGCTTTTATGAGGCTTTGAAATCAAGTATATTTTCATTGTAAATTGCCTCATGATATCATCCTCTTATGATGTGAATTGGTGCAATAGGACTGGCCTGTCCAAAAACAGAGGCACTACTTTCTTAACTCTAGGATAAAGTTTCCTTCTCTTCCTTGTGTGTATATTTGGTGTTGCTTGTTTTTCATTCATTATCCCAGCTCATAATCCCAGCTGTCCCTCAGTATCCATGGGATCAGTTCCAAGATCTCCTGGATATGCCAAAACCTGGGGATGCTCAAGTCCTCTATAAAATGGCATAGTACTTGCAGATAACTTAAGCACATTGTCGTGTATATTTTGAATAATCTCTAGATTATTTACATACCTCATAAAATGTCACTGCTGTATAAATACTTACTTATCTGTATTATTTTAAATATATGTACATGTTCGGTACAGATGTGATTTTTTTCTGAATGTTTTCAATCTAAGGTTGGTTAAATCCAAAGATGCAGAAGACATGAATACAAAGAGCTGACTCTAGTTTCTTTAATGCTTGATCTCTCTTTACAATTCAAAATGAGTATATATTTATTAACCTACATTTAGATGTTCTAGTAAAGAGGGAGAGAAAAGTTGATTCAAAAGTGTTTCCACCACAGATTTATAGTTCTGGATACAACTTATACAAACATCATGCTTGTAAATGTATTATAATAAAGATAACTTCAGAAATGTGAAGAACCAATTCCAAAATAATGCTTCTCAATGAGAAAGTGTGAAGTTTGTGAATTTTCTTAGGATTACCAGTTCCTCATAATCAGATCTCAAATTTCTGAAGTTTTAAGGAACAAAAATGTCCCAGTAACTGAAAATATTTCCAGAATTTTTTTTTTCTTTTTTAGATGTTCTCTGATAACAAACCGTAAGAAGTACTGAAGTGTTCCGTCTGTTTTCTTAGAATGTTTGATGACATCTTTCATTTTTATGTTATACTTCCTTTTATTCTTCTAAATGTGTTCACAATATTTTTTATTCAATAATTGTAATTGATCTACCATTAATGAGTTTCATTTCTTAGAATAAATGTATTTATGTTAATATTACCATTATAAAACACTTCCGGTTTTTGGAGAGCTTAGGGTAGAGAAAGTACAATGTTATAGATATTTTGATAGTAGAGATGTCCGAAGACTTCTGACTTTATTTTCTTCCTTTTTTCTGACCTCAGAATATTTTTTCTACATGTTCAACATGTCCCGACTTTCACTGTGAATGAACTAAACATTATATCAATGTTTAAAAGGAGAAACAAAATCAATTTACTAATATTTTCTGCTGTATAGCTCAACAATCAATCAGTTCAACAACCAATCAGTGTAGTCTAACTTTTCTGGGTCTGGAAAGCTCCGTGAGGACACCATAGCAGTGCTTCTACTTCACATGATCAGTTTTCGTGCACACCCACATAAGACAATTACACCACTACTGAACCCACATATGGAAGAGCTGGTGCTAAGCTTTACAGAGTGAAATTAAATGTTGACACCGATAAAGCTTGAAAGGAGGAAAGTGAGCATTTAATTAGGGGGTTCGCTGGCATCTGTTCTCTGGCGTTCAGTTTTAGTTTTATTGTACTATTTAACTGTGGTGCCCTACTCCACTGCAGTAAATTGCAGAGCTAAGATCGTTCTCACTCCTCCCTAAGCACTTCTGATTTTAGGGGAGCACTCAGTCCCTGCCACATCTGTGCCACCCAGTGAACTGTTGGATTTCATCCACTGGGCCCAATTTGTGCTGTTGTTTACTAGACATCCCTCACCCCTTCACCTCTGCAAATCCCATCTTCCCTTTGCATTGTTTTGGCTTTAACAGACACCCTTTCAGTATGCATTTAGACCAAAGCAGCTGTCAGGTTCTGTTCTGTCCATTATCATTCACGATTGTTACTGTAATAAAGGGCCAGCAGCAGGGAGCCAACCACCTGCAAGAAGGTCTATTCTGGGATAGAATCTACAAACAGGACGGTTCACACCCAGGCCTAAGCACTGGAGTCCTAAGGCATTTTCACAAGGATAAGGAATGGCCAGTCTTAAATTCAGACCCAAAAAGTAGTTAGGAAAAGATTTAATTTTCTTTTCTTTAAAGAAAAACAAAACTATGAAAGCTGGTTCATTGTTTCAGGAGAGCGATACCCTTTTATCCTTCAGAAAACACTATTTTCAAGTTTTCCAACCATCCCATATGAAGTCAGATCCTTACACTAGTAATTGGTTCAGTGAATTCAATCATTTTCATTGCGTTATTGCCTACTCTTGACCACCATAGAAAGTGGCCTAAAGATAAGCATGTTTAATATCTTGTTTTTTGGGGGGTCACAAAGTAACATTTCACTCTACATTCTCACTTAAATATGTAGCAGTGACATGTTCGATATGTGATTTCTTTATTCTCATGATTCTGGTTTGACAATTTTTTAACCTTCAATTAAATTCCTTCTTTCACACTAAGGATTTCTGCCAGAAAAAGAGAAGGTCCCAGGGAGGATGTCGTATTGCTCATGTTCCACTCAATTTTGTTGGCATTGCTCCCTTCCTAACTTTTTTGTTTTAAATGCTAGCCCTCCACCCCCAAAAAAGTGTTCAACGTAAGCCCTTCCTCCAACACTCCTGAAATCAGAAAAGAACAGATCAACTCCGATCCAGGAGGGAGCAAGCCAGATTTTTGACCTTCCTCGAAACACTGGGGTGACATGGACACAGAGGAAACTGTATAGAGCAGGGCAAGGGTACGACAAAATATGATGCTCAGCCGTATTTGGCACTTTTAGCCTCCTCCCATGGGGTGATTAGCAGTTCAGTGTGCATCACCACCTTTTACCCAAGTGACCATTCCAGCACATCCCCAAAACTTTACAAACATAAGACACAGACCTCATGCTCAAATGATTAGCAAACTCATAAACAGGGAAGTAAACAACTAAAAAGTTAAATAAATAATTCACTTCTTCCACTCCTGTCCTCCCTGAAGTCAACCTTAAAATACTGCTTGTAAGGCATAACACCTACTTCAATTGCATCAGCTGCTGATCATTAATTGCTTCAGAAAAAGACAATATTTTATCCATCCTCTTTGGAGTTCAAGTGTGAATGGCGAAGCAAAAGAGAGTGAAACTGAGTGAAACATGAAAAGCTTGATTTGTTAGGACCCCTGCTGTCTGAAAAGAGATCAAAGCTCAGAGGGAGGCTGTAAAACAGCCGAATGCACAGCGCTGAAACATGGCCTGTGGCAGCTGCTCTGGGCACTCGCTCGCAACCCAGGTGTGCCTCCAATTCCACTCTGCCAGCTGAATCTTGGGAGCCGGCTACCTCTCCTCTTCCTTCATTATTTCTCCGGCAGTCACGAAGGAGATGCAGGCTCCATCCATCACAATGCACAAATTCACAGTGCGCAGATTCAGCACAGGCCTAATTAAAGCTTTTCCTTTCATTTGTGGAGATAATTAGACTTTCATCTCACCAGGAAGCTTCAGAAAGATCTATTTCTTTCTTCAATAAAAGCTACATCAAACAAAAGCAGATTTTAATCGCCTTTTCTTTGGGGCATGAGTCAATAATGAAAGATGTCATGGGTAACAAAAAATTGTGTGCAGGAAAAAGAGGCGAAAAAAATGCCTGAGCAATGTTCTTTAATTAACATCATGTTTGCAAACACCATTAATTTCTCTCATTAAAATGATTTTTATCTGCAACTGATTGTTGATAAAACAATCGATTTGAGCATCTCATCTGTTTCACCGCTATGCAAGAGCCCATCTGCTGTGCTGTAAAGCAGTAATCGCGCAGGCTGTTAAGCAACATGTGAGAACAATAAAAAATGCATGTGTGTGTGTGTGTGTGTGTGTGTGTATGTGTCAGGGATCTGGGAGGTTGACTGCAGGGCAAGGGCCACCTTTCCACAGAACATGCATAAAAAATGGCTTGGTGGCAAGCTAAAGGACAAAGCGTCACAAAGATCAAAAGTGCGTAAATAAAAACACAAATTAAAATGTGCAAGCAGAAAAAGACTCCATCTGTGTTTAGGAATCATTTTGTAAACAGATTCTGAAAAGGAAGTGGGGGAATTTAGATGCATCTAATAGTGTGCCATTGACTGGCATGACGTAATCTTAGGTGACACGTGTGTGACTTGTCTACTGTGGAAGACGCTCTTAGTTTTCCAAAGGGAAGATTCTCATCGTGAATATTTTTGCAAACTACTGATTTTAGGTTTTTCTCCCCTCACTGTTAGCCCTGTGAAGATAAACACTTCAGCGGGATGCAGCTAAGTTGGGGCAGGAGATTGTTGAAAGCAACTGGATAGTACAAGGTTAGACCAGATGCCACAAGATCAGGAATAAGGAATGGAATATTCACGTACGCAAAGACTAGACAATGCACAGATTCACCTAGAAGGAAGTTCAGCCCTGTGGAGGGAATTCACAAGTGACCTGGTTCAAGTTTTTATCCCTTCTACTCTGATGCTTATTCAGTTTTACCTGCTGCTATTTCAGGAATGTAAATGAAGGTGACCAAGACCATATAATTTTCAAATGTATACAGTTCGTAAGAGTTATGGGGATTCGTACATTCATTCCAAATTGAATTCCTGAGTACCCCTTTGACTTCCAGTCTTTGGTTATAGTTTTGTCTTTAAGAGCTACTTTATAACCTTCTTCATGATGGCTTTTCAGGACCCTACAATGTGTTTAGTTTGTCCCTAGCTTTTGATTTTTCACGATAAATACATAACTCCTTCAGGAATTCTTCAGATGATAAATTTTCTGTTTTCTTTTCACGATCAACTCTTTTTCTTCTGAATGTATTCAAGAGATCAATTTCCCAATTAAGGTACAGCGACCAGAAAACAGTATTCTTTCCCAGATATGAGCAGAGCTGGGCATCATGAAACATGTCATCAGGCAAAATATTAAAATATTTACATAACAGCCGGGCGTGGTGGTGCATGCCTGTAATCCCAGCACTTGGGAGGCTGAGGCAGGAGGATTGTTGTGAGTTCAAGACCAGCTTGAGCTACAAAGTGAGTTTAAGGCCAGCCTGAACTGCATAGTGAGACCCTGTCTCAAAAAGACAAAAAAAAAAAAATAAATAAATAAAATAAAATAAAATAAAATATTTACAGTGGATTTTTCTTTTCTACAATATAGTAGTTCTTTTGTAATAAATAAAAGTAGCCTTCCACCCCTACGAGTGCGTATACTTTCTAGCAGATTCATAGCTGAATTTTTCAGGAGAAATATTGTCTTCCATTGATACATCACTGAGAATAACTGAAGTTATGTCATTATTTACATATTATATTTGTCTTTAATATGCCACATCCTGAGATCTCTAAGTATGGAGAGTTTCTGTTGATATACCCAAGTAGATTAGTTAAAATGATTTTTACCAATCCACCAATAACTGATTTTCCTCAACCTAGAAATAATTGCTTGACTTAACAAATGAGCTAATGAGTACTTAGAAATTAATAGAAGTATTTGATTTTATTGTCTCATCAATCCACATAAATACATGAGGCTCCTCACTTATTAGGACATGAGTGTAATTTTGGCTGGAAGTTCCATGTTATTTGATTTTTATAAGCAGAATACAGATGTGTAGTAAAATCAAGTTGAAACACTGGTTAGATTTTCCCTATTGAATTTCTATTACTTTGAAAAATTCTGTTTTTAGATCATTAAATTTAGACAGTTCAAGCCTCTGGTTAATTTCTCAGTAAAATAAAAAGAAAGAGACACATTTCATACAATCTATCCTATTAGATATTTTAGAAATTTCACTAAAATAAATGCAAGGTTGTGTTATTATTATTCACTGAAAAGAAAAGTACTGTGGTATAAAAACTTACCTTTTGTTTAAGGTTTAACATAGAAAAGATTAACTTTCTGGGGAGTGAATGGAAAACTGGGTATCAACAGTTGTTCAAGCAAAAATTAAGCTCAGTTCTTGCAAATACCTTGGATCTCCGAACTCTATTGTTTTTTAAGTTGCCGATGTTGCAACTTAAAAAAAAAGTGTTTTCAATTATCTACTCAGGAAGCACTGCCACACCTGCTGCCTGCTAAAGCTACCAGCGTTTTAACAGTTTCTTCCTGTTGGAAGAGTGACGCGGCCACTCGCAGTGAGAGTGCTGTCCATTAGCCCACAGATAAGAAGTGCTGCAAAGCGCGCTGGCGCTCCCCGGGGAGTGGGCTCCTCGCGGCCCACCTGATGCGGTGCAGAGCAAATTGGTGTCTCGAGGTCATTTCAGAAATCAGATTACGTGCATGACAGCACAAGGCACCGCTGCTATGCCATCTGCCTGGCCCACACCTGGCACGTTTAACCCCCAAAGCTTTTTCCACACTCAAATCACTGTGTTGTCTTGGGGCAGTGTTTCAGGCTCTGTCAGACAAAGATCAATTGCACGTCATCACTCAGGCTGGCAAGGCTAAATGAACAAATTTATGATGCTATTAGGGATTAATATGATGTAGCAAAATATACAACTACCTGAAACTTCAGTCTACTTTAAGGATTATCTTGATTCCTGCACTGGAGCAGAAATTTGTCCAAAATTCCTGCGGAACTATAAGCTATACCATTATGGAATGGGTTGATGTTTCAAAATGTAAGTCAATATTTAGAAGGAGGCGACTTAAACTCTGTTCCCTAAGTAAATTCCAGTTATGCAAAGTGGCTTGGTTCCTAGCTTTCCTCCAAAAGCCTTGTTAATTCATTTGATTATAGCTGAACCATAATATTAAAAGAATTATCCTGCATTCTGGGATTGAGCATGGGTAACCTTATAGAGGGAAGGAAGGAAGAAGAGGGAAAGGAGAAAGATGCAGAGGGCAGGAAAAAAGAAAAACAGAAAGGAGGTCGAGGAGGAGTTTTCTTTTGTTTTACACAGATAAGCAATTTAGAGGAGCTTAGTTGCTGGTCTCTTTTTCCTTGTTTGCCCCTTACTGTTTGGAACAGACCCCCCCAAGCGCAATGGAGAGAACAGGAGGGCGGTGGATGTTCAGAAGAGGGACAGAAGCACGACGGATGTGAGCAGCGGCTCCCGTGGAGGATGCTTCTGGACTTCGGTGCAGCAGCAGCTCAGTTGCCAGGTGTCTGAGTTAGGCCTGTCCGACTCCGAGTCGACCACATCCAGGATGCCTGCTCCAGCTCGCTCACACAAGGACGAGTCTTGCAAACGTCTGGTTAGCGCCTGCCAGCCCCTGCTCAAGGGCCGCTCAAGTGTAAAGCAGGTAGCACAAAGTCCGGTTAAGGCAGAGAGCTAAAGTGGGGCCTGCTTTGGCACTAAAACCTTGGATTAAACAGCAGGAAAAGTGGAAATGCTGCTGGCACTTAGGAAAGACTAGGAAATAAACAGTGTACTCGGAGCCATCTCCAGCCAAGGATCAGTTAGTTTCTAAAGAGCCCTGTAGCTACTTCAGAGCTTAGTTTCGGTGCAGCCAATACAGCTGCTGCCCTCAGAGAAGAAAGGGAAAAAAGAATTGCAGGGCTCAATTCTTGGCTAAGAAGCCCTGGCAGGGGAGAAGCTTCTTGCCTTTCCTAGAAGTACATTGATAGGGAGACACTGATTTGGAGGAGAAAAATATTTTTTTTCTTTTGTATTTTTCTCAGCAGCAGGTAGACACCAAGGGCCCCAGCTCAGCAGCTCTCTACTGCTACCACAGGACCGTGACTCTCCCTCAGGGCCAGAACAGTTTGCTGAAGGAGGAGGAGGGCTATTGCATGCTTCACACATGATCTGCTTTAATGTCTGCCCCCTTTTATCTTCCCTGGCCTCTTCTAGAAGATAATTTGAGTCTTTTGCTTTTGCAATCTACAAATAAAAATTGGGAACAGCAGAAAGAAGTTTTATACATACAGCAAGCCTTTACTATCTGAATGATCATGCTAGAGTTCTGCAGCTGTCTTCAGGTTTTAATGAAGACCCGGGTGGTCAGAGAAGGGAAGCAGTAAGCACCCATGGGCAGTGACTGGCCCAGAACCAATACAGCTCCAGGTCTATGACCCAAATGTCACACACTTCATGGATTTGGGCAATGCTTGTTCTGTGCAATTCCAGTACTATCTTTCTGCTCCCTTAGGGAGTTCCTGCAGTACCCCTAGTAGGATGCCCATCTGACCCTGGGTTTGTGTTCAGAGACCTGGTCCAGGTGCATGTCAACCTCACACTGAGGCAGAGAATGGCTTGGCTGACCTATGGTTTGTTTTCCCTCCCTTGAATTGGCAGGTACGCCATGCTAGGTCTAGAATAATAAATGCAATGCCATCCGTGGCACCCAAAAGCTGAGAACTGAGCTGAGCTCACAGTGTGCAACAGCAAGGATCTCTCCCAGGATGAAGCTGTGTCAGTTTTACCTTGAGAACTCAGGACTGGGGAGAATTCCAGCAAGATCTGCTGTCCTGTTCCCAGAAACATTTAGGAGCCCACATACCTGTCCTCTTACCATCTTGCTTTGCTTGTTTTACTCCAGACCCAGCCCCCATAGAAGGGAGAGCTGCGGGGCTTGTGGCAACCTTCACCCATAGCTGGATGACTAAATTTGGGGGTTTTTGCTAGACTATTTTTAAACAAATTGTAGGCCAGTATGTGGAGTGGAGAGTAGAGAAGGCTCCCGCACTACCTTTGCTGCCCACAGCCTTCCCAGCTAGCAAACATCCTACACCAGCAGGGCACTTGTGTTGCAATGGATGGCCAACACTGAAGCACCCTTATCAGCCAGCACACACAGACTACATTTGAATGCAATGTTGGTGTTGTGCATGCTAGACAAATTTGTTAATATTATACTATATCTTTTAGGGAATAATGCAAGAACAATAAAGATTTACACACTTAGTACACATGCCATTTTAAAAACTTCTGGTTGACTGAATACCTGGACGTGGAAGCCAAGGCCAAGGCGTGGCTGCATGATGGTGCAGCCCTGCAGCTGGACTTGCCACTGCTGCTGTGGTACTTTCCCTTCTTGCTGTGTCCCAGCATGCCCTGTAGCTCATCCTGCCTAGGTTTTGTCATCTGTGTCCTCATACTCCGTCTCCAACTTGCCACCCATTCCTTATCATACGCTCTCATGTTCACACTTACTAAATTGCCCATTTTTTAGCCTTGAATTTAGTAATTTCTCGGGTGCTATTTATGGCCAAAAGTTGCCTGTGCATAGAAAATCATCAATTTCTGTGCTATCATTGAGAAATGCCTTTCAGGCTTAGAGCTGGGACAAGAAACTCCCTTTGAAAGGACTGGGACATCTCCCAGTTCTTCACTCTTGTGTGCCCTAATGCCATTCCTATGGAGGAAGGCCAGAAACTTCTGTATGCTCATACCACCTGCTGCTACCTTAAAGCCCAAGCATGATGCCAACCCTTTAAGTTGGTGCTTGCGGCCAAGTCCCTGGGTCATTTTCTGCTGTGGTAATTTCCTTCCTGTCCTTCCCCGACAGGGCATCTGGTGACTCTGTGAGGTAGGCAGAAAGCCAGGCCTGGGCAGGTGGGCAGTCAGGTCATTAGCTGTGGACCATGCAGCTGAACAGTGCTAATAAGGCCTCAGAGCATGCCAAAGGTGGGGCAGGAATCTCCTCTTAGCAGCTTGTAGAGCCAGCTCTGCATATTTATTTTCTTTTAAAAATATATTTAGGACAGGGTCTATAGGGTCTAAAACATCTCACTAGTAGAACGGACTCATGGTGATTCTATTTTCAGCGTCCCAAGCACTGGAATTACAGGAGTGCCCACCACACCCACGCTCAGCCACCCTCTCAGTGTGTCCCATGGGCAGGGCTCGCATCCACACTGGGGACTGAACCCCAGATGCTGCCCCCTGTCTAGGCAGGTGCTTTAGTCTGCTGAGCTATCAGGCTGGCCCTAAAGTGTTATAAACTTTAACAAAACAAAACAAAATGACAACAACAACAAATACCTACAAATTATTAAGAGGCTAGCCAGAGCTTTTCGTTTCTAACACTTGCTGAGAAAATAAAATATGTGTTTCTGAGTAGAGGAGCTGTCTACTATTTTCTATAAAAGCAATTGCAAATAGAAGCAAACAGAAGATATAAACACATGCATATGATATTGCTAAGTGCAAATTTGATTACACTGAGTAAGCCAGAGAAGATGTCAGCTTTATATTTCCTTTCTACTTATACTTCTTGATAATATACAACAAACATTTGATTTACAAAATAGAACCAAGTGAAATTTATAGAGTGTAAACATCTCAAGTGTATAAACATCTGATCGATGACACAGAAAGATCAACCTGTCCAGATATTCAGTCTTTTCAACACAGTAAAAAAATCATACTGCAACTTCCTGGAGAGCTGGGGTGGTATGTGCATGCGTGTGTGTGTGTGTGTGTGTGTGTGTGTGTGTGTATGTGTGTGTGTGTGAAGATAGCTACCTCAGATAATATAATATCTTTTTTTTTTCTGTGAGGAATGGATTGTGTTCCATCAAAAGTTTTGGAGAGAAAAGTCTTTCAAAATCAGTAATACCAAACATAGCATTTAGAAAGCCATGCTCAAGTAGCATCAGTTTTATTTCCCAAACTACATGGCATCCAGCAATTTTCTTTTTGCCTTTATTCTTCCACTAAACAACTCAGACCAGAGGGGTTACCTACTCTACATCCCAAGGATAAAAGAAATGAGGGCCATAAAAGACCCTGCTAAGCCTTGATTCTGCATTGCAATGTTTTCAACATAGAGTGATGACACCACATTCAGACTGCATGGCTTTGATATGTCTCTTCCTCCCACTAGGCCTCTTTTTCATTGTCTGAGGTATTTCTAGTAGGGTCATTGTGAATGCAGGGATAAAGTATGTAAATCCCTAGGAACTAGGCTGTAGCTGGTACATGTCCTGGATAGAGTTTCACAGTCTTATATTCTAGTTCTCTTCTCATTGTAAGAGCTTATAGACACTGATCTTTTGTCTGTTCTCTTTCATGTCCACCAACCACATATTTTTATTATACTATATTTTCCTTGTTAGTGGTAAAATTAGTACATAGAATTGTCAAGAAGTTCTTAAAAGAGATCTTTGGTATGTTCCTTTCATTTCTGTTCCAGGCTATACAATGAACACAATTATTAACTAAAACTAGGAATATATATGTATGTATACATAAAATTATCCCAAATTATTATATTTACTATTAAAATCCTAAATTTAAATTAAATTAAAATAGTGAGCGGGGTCCTGGAAATTCACAGAGTTGTCCCACGTGCTAGTCATTGTCATTCACTTAGGTAACATCTCTTTGTAACCGTAGACCACGATCTTCCTCACCATGGCATGGACAGAGTAATAGGACCACGGAGTGAAAGTGGCCATTCGGCAGGATTTTCTAAACTGCAAGTCACAATTTGTTATTCAAACATGAAATCAATCTAGATAGACACAAGAGCATTACAAATTAAATCCTTTAAACTTGTTTAGAATGGAACATATGAGTGAATTATGTGGAATGATGATTATTGTGACCATTTGATTTCAGTCACCTAAATTTCAACATGTGAGTATTCGTAGTGTATAATTTGTTCTTTACTGTGAGTCATAGTATGCGAAAAGAGAAAAATTACTATCCACCCACTCCTCAAGTTAATGCTTCACTAATTAATACTTACTGGTTAATGCCAGGCAATACCCCTTGCCTGCTTCCTCCTGATAGGGTCGTCTTTAAACATCTGGCTGAATCCTATCTGTAGTGGTGAATTCATCTTCTGTCCTCTTTTCAGCCCTAATTTTACAGTTTATTTTGATGAACAAAAATAACTGGTATCTCTACCCAACAACATCTGGGTTAGAGCTGGTTCTATTTTTCAGATTGCAAAGTAAACATTTGCTTCTCCAGAGCTTACCCTTCTCGTCTCTTACGGTTGCCATAATTTTACCACTGAGTGTCATCACTGGTGTGTGCTTCAGATGTCCCACATGGACATCTCTTATAACCCTCTTATGCATATCACACTTTTTGCCTGGGAGCAGCAAGTGTGTAAACGCCTTGACACAGCGTGTCTAGAACGGAATGAAACCCTCCAGATCAGGCGATGGAAGAATTTTTGCATCCTTGATTTTGATGTCACACCTGTATTAATGTGGTACAAAAACATCTTAGTATTTTGAGCTTTATTACACTTAATACTACTAAATTTATAATCAATTAAAAATGTAATTTCCACAGACAGTTTTGCAAAGCCTTGTGCAAAATTGTATCCTAAATTTTACTTCACTCTCTTATTTGGGAAAGAACGCAGGTGGAAGATCTTTGAGGGAACACCTGTTTTTCAAGCCTGTGCAGACTAGATACTGGTGTCTAGATGCTGCTGTTCACTAAATTATTTTTACAGGTCCACATTACCTCAAATTTGAGAAGCTTGCTACTGATGTATTTAAGCTCCTGATTGAAATTTTTAGCTGGGAAGATAATATCTATCCATTTAAAAAGTTTTGTATTTTATAAGTTGTTCTTGACTTGGCTGTGTAGAAAGAAAATATCTTCTATTAGAAGAACCATTATGAACAATCAGGTCTCCCGACTGCCATTCACCTCTGGGACACACCTACCACTGACTGGGAATAACACTTACTGAGTTCAGTCTTTATGAGCAATAAGAAATGCGAACTATAGCTCATAGAAAGCAAGAAATGGGACTGCAGCTTTGTGAAGTTTGATTACTGAAATAATCAACAAAGTAAATCTATTTATTGAAGTTTTCAAAGACATTAGCTATTGATGCTTCAGGACAAAAAATGTTAGTTCTCTAGTTTCTTGATTTTTTATTAAAGGATTTGGAGATCTCCTTTGCATATTTTTCTCTCCATAAATACAGGGCTTGATGATTATTTAGTTTATACATTAACAACATTTATTCAGTACACCTGCTATGCGTGCAATAAATTTGGGTTTTCTTTTGCTCTAACCCTTTCTTTCTCCGCATGCCACCCCCAACCACATATTATGAAGAGAAAAGGCAAAATCAGAAATGGGGGAGAGGGAGAGACACATGTACCTGCTATATGCTTAGGGTGTTGTAAAACTCCTAGAGTGCTAGGAAGCTTTGTTTTCATCTTGCTTATGATAGAGCTGTTATCAAAGATATAATTTTATTCTAAGATCAAGTAACTAAATGACAATGAGTAGATGTGTTTATGTGTTATTTTATGCATATTTGGATGAAGATTTAATGTGTATATGTACATATTTATATCTGAATCTCTCGTGCATTGTTTGTTCTCAAGTAAAGAAAAATCCTTGAAAATCTCTTTAAAAATTTAAATTCTTCTTTCAAAATATTGGACATGGAAAAAATAGCTGTAAAAGCCTTAACATTTTGGTGGATATGTGGGAGGCATAATATGAATGCCTTTCATAATTGGAATCTAAAGTATTGAATCACCCTTCAATGAATCTCATAAATAACAGTAATTTCTCTGTGTTTATAAGGTTAGAAATTTTTACTGCCCACAAGTTTGCTAGATCAACCTTTGATTACCAAGATACAATTAAAGTACGAGGGTAATATGTGAGTGTCATTTATCCTCAGGACTCATAAGTATAAAAACAGTAACACACTGTGAAAGTAATGGTAACACTTAGAGGTCCTATTATTATTAATTCATTTGACATTCACTGTAATCACACTGGTCTTAATGAATTCCTTTGGCATGTGCATATTACTTGTACTTTCAAACACCCTCCATTGTAAATCAGTGCTAATGAATGTGCTGAGCTCAGGTAAACTATGATTTCTTTTAAAGGATCCTTGAAAATCATGTATTTAAAAGTTATGGATTGACATTTTAGTTGGGTGTCAAGAAATGTTTTAAATAAGGAGCAGTAAAGTAATTTTATTTTGTCATAAAAATCAATTTTCTTACATATTAATTGCATGTGTCCTGTGGGTACATGTTCTCTCAGCAGCATCCTTAAACAGATACATATGTGTGTAATGTTCAGAAAAATAAAGAAAGACATACTTTATAGTGAGCAATTGTTCCATAAGAGCACAGTATAATAAATGTTAAGGGGCAGTACTGTGTAGCTTTCAGATATCACACAGTTAAATATTTACTTTTGTCTATAAAATAAATAGGCAATGTCACATCCGTAATAGAGCCTGTTGGTTTGCTCTCCTGGTCTAGTTTCTCCCACTCTGTTAATTTTTTTCTTGGGCTTATTAGATTTGTCTGAAACCCCAGGTTCATTTTTTTGACAGCTCTCAGTGATCACAAAATATATTCACTACCTGCTCATTAATGACTGGGACCTAACATCTCTGGTGTGCTATTTTATTATTGTTTGCTCAGACAGCTTGCTGATTTTTTTCTGGTACCCACTCTGAATTCATTTGGGTCCATATTTTATTTCTTAAACACTAAGTGCTTTAACAGTTTTATGTTGTGTGTGTGTGTGTGTGTGTGTGTGTGTGTGTGTGTGTATTTTCTGACCCTTTTTATACTGCTGTGGATATTTTTCAGTTTTATTCCTAGCTTTTTTCTTTTTATTCCATATTCCTTATGTGATAGCTATTTGCACTAAAATTTTCTCTCAAGAACCTCAATTTTATCCAACTCTGGTGACCTTGTAAAATATTAAGCTCCTTTCTGATTTTCCATGGACACCCGGGCATATACCCGGGCACATCCTCTCATTTTTCTTCAATCTAATTTTACTTTTATTTTACATCAGTTTTACACAGCAAAATTCATAGTTATGTGTCATTTCTGAGATGTCAATATCTTTTTGAGCAAATTTATGTCTCCATCTTGTACATCCTAAATGTTGGCAAAGCCCTTGCCCCAAGAACCTACAGATCTAGTGGACAAATTATCAGTTTAGTCCATATAGTGATCTCATTCCAAGATGGAAAGAAACAAGTGATTCATTGAGTCCTCACTTAACACAGGAGAAGGAAGTACAGAGAAAGTTTCCTTGGGCATTTTCACTTCCATATGCATCGTTTTTTTCTGGAATACTGAATCCCTCCCAAACATTGTAGACATTGTAGCCACTATTTGAAAAGCTATTTCCTCAAACAGTTGATGTACTCCTCTTCCACCTGGAATGCTGTAATGGATTCTCATAAACCTGGAAATAGCTTTGTTCTTGTACCTTATAGCTCTTATTCCCTAAAGACTTCTTTATCTTTACCACTTGCTAATCTGTAAACTCTAATAAAAAGACCTGTGTCTATACAGATTACCCTTTGATTCCTAATCTTTAGCTTAATGCCTAAATTGATATTTCCTTGGTAAGTCATTTTGAGTGGATCAATAGAGGGATAGAATTAAAGTTGAATATCCAAGGAACAACGTCACAAGGACATCTGCATTATAGAAATATGATGCTAAAGAGAGGACATGAAAAGCAGATTGTTAGGAGTGCTATGTGATGACAAATTGAAAGTAAATTTTACTACTCAGATGAGAAATTATGAAGAATTGAATGAAGAGGAAAAGCAAAGCAGATGAAACATAAAGTGGAATTATTTCATAGGAAACTTGTGTCTGATTAGATGCTGGGGAAGGGACAAAATGTTTTTATATTGAGGCACTCTGAATAGGAAAAAATGGCAAGGACAATAGGAAAAAAAACAGTTCAGTAGGTTTGCATTTTCACCTGTTGAACTTCTAGTGGTTGTATACTTTGGTTGGTGGAGTTGACTGCTGGATAACTGAGAGAATACACAGCACAATCATTAGTAATATTTATTCTAGAAACATCTTGGTTCAGACCCTCGTGAGTGACTAATAAGGTATGTAAACTTGGGCCAGTTACTTAATTATACCACATCTCTGTTTCCTAGGTTATAAAATGGAAAACAATATACTTCACAGAGCTGTTAGGAGGATTAAGTGTGTTACTATGTTTACATTCATTAATTAAAATCTAATTCTATACAACACTGCCTAGTAAGCCCTCAGTAAGTATTTCATGCGATTATTCTTATCCAGAGACTTGAAGGTACTGGATGTCAGCAACCCCACCTTCCTTTGGTTGCTTCAATTCCTTGATAGGCTTAACACTTAAGGACTTCAACTAGAGTGTTTTTCTATGTGATCTCTAATTTCATTAGTAGAATGCTTATGCACCTAGAGCAGAATCTCTCTGACAGCTTTTTATACTATGTCGAAACTTTACTGCTCTGGTCTTGCTAGCCCAACACTTCTTTTTCTTCTACTTAATTATTTTAAATACCTTGGAATCAATTAAATGGTATGTATAGATAATTAAATGGTATGTATAGATAAATTCTCCTTGTTTAAAGTTATCAATATATATATATTCTTCTCATCTTATGACACACATACAGATAGCAAATACCATCCTCAGAGAAGTAAACAGTATCAGTTTCTCTCATATTAAGGTGAGAACAATGGTATGAGTGGCATAATGTGTTCACATATTATACTTCCCAGTAAAGTTTAGCTGTGGTGCAAAACCTGTAGTGCAAACATAGAATCAATGTCCAATGTGTCAACAAATGTGAACATATTAACATTAACATCAGAATGATTATCACAGCCCAGCACATTTACTAATATGTGGATGGAAACACTTTTATGCTCATTGAAAACAAGCAAATAGTCTTGGATTATTTATATTGCTGTAGTTCTTTCTACTTTTACTTGTGTACTTAGAAAATATAATTGAAATAATTAGTGCATTTTACTGTGCTTTCAGTCTGTCAAAACCATGTACATGTATAGCTTCATATTTTTCTCCCAGTATCTTTGTTAGATAAATTGGGTTGAAGAAACTATTGTGTTGAGACTTCTAAAATACATGCGTTTTGCGCAAAAATTAGCAATTTTTTAAAAAGCAGCAATTTTGCTGAAAGTGTGTTCATGTTTAATTTTATCACACCTTTAAACATACTGAAATTAAAGGGATTTTTCTGAATGGTTGTTATATCTTTCACACACATATACACAAATGTATGTTTTAATTTTAGGCATTAAAAGATTATTATTAATGCCTGTCTCAATGCTATAGAGGTACAACAAAACCATATTGTCATGACAGCAAATGAAAATAGTAAAATGACAGCAAACTTTCCCTAGTATCACCCGGGAAAAAGACTAGCTTAGGTTTGTTCATCTAAATATTCTTTTGTTTCTAAAATACTATTCACGAGAATGGAAAAATTGAAGAAGGTAACATCAGGGCTTTTTACTTTTTACAAATTTGAGTAATATGCTCAGGGAGTGTATTCACTCTTCTCTTTCTTAAGACCAAACTGTCAGGATATATTAAGTGAACTGAATGACATACGCAGACAAATTACTAATGTAAAAAACTACAAATTAATGTCCACTTTTCTCGTTTAAAGCAAAATCACATGTAGAATAATACACTTTAATAGCACTCATCTCTCTGAACTTTCAACAATGAATTTCAAGAGAATCATTACTTAACACTATTCAACACCCTTCAAAAATGATTAATTGGCAGAACTCTTTCTCTTCTTAAAAAGTCCTTAAATACATATCTGGCTACTACCTGTTTCTTACTTTGTCAAAAGTAATATTTAAAATACATGACAAAAAAGTTCAGAATTGTGAGAAATAACTAATTTCTCATCCTAAGTACTTAATTTTTCTCTAACATTTGAGGTAAATTAAGAATGTAGATGATGAAAGATATGAAGTGAATATATTTCAAGCAAAACTCCATATGACTTTGAATAAATCTGTGTGCTTGCTTTTCTACTTTTACCTCATAGTGTGAAGATGAATGATTTGCTCACTTTTGATAATACACTCAAAATTTACTTCTATTATGTAGAAAATGCTAAAGGCAATAAACAAATTTTAAGCTTGGATTTTAATATTTTTCATTCTGCATTGTATTTTTCAATTCTAGCTTTTCTTAATAAAACAGAACAAAGAATAACCAGATTTACTACTAATTTTTTAAACATAATATTCAGATAGGTCATAAATAACATTCCTTAACTATAAAGTATGAAAGGCATTGCTTCTTAGGAATTCACAAATAGAGTAAAACTTAATTTGCAAGACATTTAAAAAATAATTTTAATGTTAAAATATATTTAAAAGCTACTTTGTTCTATATACAAAATGTTAAATTGTAGTTGTGGGGGACAAAGGGAGGCATGTCTAGGAAATTTCAAGTCTCTGAAGGACAAGATACTTTGTAAATCTGAAGGCAGATGGAAAATTATTTGCTCCACAGCACAAGACTCTGGAGACCCATCAAAGGCTAAAAGTTCCGTGCGGCACACATCCCATTACAGATTCCCATTTCAAAAAGTAGCATGCCTGCTAATGACAGCATGATAACAATCATTGTTATTATTATAATTCTTACCAATATGCAGGGGGCTTCTACTGGGATGGCTTTCTGTATTCAGGATGAGACTTGCTATAAAACAAATAAGATTTCAGCAGCTCTTACTGAAACTCCACAAAATTCCTATAATTAATTTGCTTCTCTTGCCCCTGATGAGGGCAGTTAACAGTGCATTTGGAAAAATGCAAATGCCATGCCTATTGTATTCAATTTTGTGGGAGTAGAAATACCATCAGATGCCATTTAAACTCATAAAGATGTTTGCAGTGTGCAAGATGTCCCAGTTACATTATTGACTGGATGGATGCCTTAGCATGTCCCTGTGGGCTGTCACAAAGTTGCAAAACAGGCAAAGTGGAACCTGTGGATGGCAAAATACCATCTGGTGATACTGAGCTATCCCCAGGTAACATTAAAAATATTCTCTCATCAAACTGCAAACAAATTTTGCTTATCAGAATATAAAAATAATCTTGACTCTATGCAAGTATACTATACTATCAACTTGTAAAGTAGGATGGGTTGTATTTATCCTATTTTCAGGTCAAACAATTTGGAAATATTGCAGAATGTTGTCAGTGGATCACTACTGTATCCTGCTGAATAATGCAGAAGTGGAGAAATTCATAAATGTTGCGCTATGCTAAACTGAAAGTATGGTTTTCCATAAGCTTTGCTTTGCTATTCTGTTTAGTTTTTAAAAAGTCAAGTTAGTTATACTGGGACTGTTAGAAGTTTATAAAGTTTTCTTTATATGAAATTTCCACTTCTTGCACACATATACACACAAGCATCCATATGTATATTAGATTTTTTCCTAATTTCTTCTATTTCTATAGTCAAATATTTTATGTAATTCCTTATGTAGTAAGCATTATAGATGACTCAAATAGTGCCTAGTGCAAATGATAAAGTTCTTTAGCTAAGGAAATGACTGTAAATGAAATAGGATTGTATGACTATGAAATTAGCCTTGTCTGAGTCTTCCCTCCCCCACAACACACACATACACTCAGGTTAGTATTTTTTTTTATTTTACATGAATTATTTTTCAATTTTTATTTTATTAGTAAATGTTTGCTGTACATGAAGTTTATATTCATCTTAGAGAGCAGGTGCATGCACATAGCACCACTGTTTCTTTAATTATGTGTCCTTTTCTGCCCACGTCCTTTGTTTTAACCCATTATTTTGATGCCAGGCATAGAACTCAGGACCTTGCTCTTCCCAGGGAGGTGCTTGCCACTGAGGTATAACCCTGGCCCCTTTACCTACCTCCTTTGAAATTGCTTTTAAATATAAGTCTCAGTTCTATGCCTATTTTTGAATTTGTTTCAGTTACTTATTCTGATAACTACTATTAAGATGAACTTTGTCAAATAAGAGGAAACCAAGGAGTGAAAAATTGGGATAGCTTTTAAAGACAGGAGACTCCTAAATCTGAGTACTATTCACAGAGCAGGTGATATGTTTTCAGGCTAGAGGATGCCTTGCAAAGAAGCACAAAGCTTTTCCAAAATTGCAATGCCACTGCCTGCAAATGAACACATGGCTGTCCCAGCTCCCTGCCCTGCTAGTGCAAGGCTGCTCTGGTCTCTTGCTGCTGGGCCTGGCAGAGTGCTCCAGAGGACACTACTCTAGGGCAAGGAGTTGCTCTGTCTCAGCGTTGGCACTCACGGTAAGAAGGCGATCCTGCTCGGAGCGCTTTGCGTAGCACAGAATGCAGGGAAGCATTCAGCCAGGGGTCTGATGAGGTCCAACTCTCAGTTTGGAAAATACTTCATTTTGACAAATTTACTGATGGTGTGATTGGCTTGCTCAGAAACTGTATGCTGTGTACACAAAAGCTAGATACTGTGCACTTAACTTGCAGAAAAATAACCTTGTATTTTGATTGTTTAAATTTTCCATGATACATGAGACCATCTCTAAAAACAAAACAGTGGCTAAAACATCATTTTTGGTCAGTTTATAAATGACATCAAGTTCAGTTTATTATTAATACAATAGTTATTTTTAAATAGTCACTCAGGTAACTAAATTCCGATGCAGATTAGAGAACTTTTTGGAAATTTATCCAAATCAGGGTATAATTAATGATATTTATGCTTTTCTTTATAATTCAGGGTCACATTCCTAGTACTGCTGATTCACAAAACGAATTTCTCAAAGAAAAGAAATGTTCACATTATTTCTTATTTCAATTTTTCATCGTAGTAAGTTTCAAGATCACACACAGTTGAGAACTTTAGGAGCCAAAGATAGGAAAGAGTTGGTGATGAGCAAAAGGCAGAAAGGCTTTTAGCCAAATTCCCATCCCTACCAATTAGACTACCAGAGTAAACGTCATTATCATTGCTTCTACCTAGGGAGCATGGAGCATATGATATTGGTAGAAAATCTCACTGGATTCTCAAAATTTACCATGCAAGAAACACAACACTTTTTTCACTTAGAAGTGGATCTCAGAGAAACTGAGTCATGTTGCAGGGGCAAAGCCAGGAACCTAAGTGGCTGCCTGACTGCAAAGCCCATGTTTGCTCCTTGGCTTTCCCACAAGATGCTCAGAGACACTGTGCTATGACCCACACAGCCCAGGCTGGTGAGCTGTGCAAGCTTATCATGGCTTTTGGGAGTCATTGTTATCTTTAGTGTTTCAAAGATGAGTCAAAGTACTAGAGAAGGAAGGTTTTAATGGCTGTTCTGTTGCCTGGAGGCAGAGTTTGATAGAGGAGCTATCTGTTAAAATCTGGATGCCACATCTTCCTTCTTCAAATACATGTGAGGAGCTCAATTTAAAAAACAGTTCAAATTGGAGTAAATCAGTGATGAGAGAAGTGTCTGAAAACTTGAATTCCATGCTCTCAATTGGGATTTGGAGAGTTCATGGGTCTTAAGGTATTTCAGGTATTTTTATGTTATGAATTTTTGCATAGCCCTAAAATTGTTAGAGTGAAACACTCATCTCTAAGGGATATTAGAAGAAGGGGTCTCTAGAGATTTAGGGACCAAAACTAGAGCTCTCATGAGTGGGATTAATGTCCTTACAAAGAGGCCTGTAAAAGTTCCTTCAGCCATCCTCCAAGTAAAGGCACATAGAGAAAAAACTCTCTGTTGGCCTCTGTTAGATCATGAGCCTTGACTTCTGACTTTCAACCCTTCAGAAGAGTGAGGAAGATATTTCTATTGTTTAGAAGCCATAGAGTTTGCAGTATTTAATTTCCATGGCCTGAACAGAGTAAGGACATATGTGGTTGCCAGATAAATTCCTAACAGTGCTCGCCTTAGTATTCAAAATAAGCCAACAAAGAAAATAACAGCCACCAATTAATTCATCTAAACAATCTAACAATTGCTTAATTATGCTCCCTCCCTGATAATCTTCTGGTGGAAGTTGTCTTACATTTTGTAGTTGACTGTAGGAAGTTTTTAAGAACATATATATATATATATATATATATATATATATATATATATGTGTGTGTGTGTGTGTGTGTGTGTGTGTGTTTTCATATTTTAGACCTCTTTGTGTTTCTTATGATGCTTTTACATGGTAAATACATAATTCATGAAGTAAAGGCAATTTATAAGTATGATTTTGAATAACTGCAAATTTCTCATTTCCTTTGCTTTGCTAAATTCCAGTTAGAAATTATAAAATTTATATTTTCTGCTAAAAAATAAAAATGTCTTATGAGTATGTATTTTAGAAAAATTACATTTAATTTTCTATTAGGAATTACATACTTCATCTATAAAAAAATCATTTACACATGCCAGATGTCCATGTAATTGTGCATATTCTCAGAATTCTAATACTTCGAAAACTGTGGATATTGTCTGTGTGTGTGTGTGTTTTTTTTTTTTTTTTTTACTGGATGTAATCTACCACACTGCTTTTCTTTTTAACGTAAAACAAATTTTTATGTTAAAGCTATGCACCTCTGAAAATAGAGGTTGGTAATGAAAACTGTAACACAACATTAACTGTGGTGTTGTAAATAGCAGAGCTATAAACTTTCTTTATAGAGATCCATCTAATGTAAGTACATAAGAAAGGACTCCAAAGACTTAACTTCTCCTATTTGATTTCATCTGCAATTCATTTAGCTGAAGATAAGACAAGTGTGAGCTAATGACCTCCTTTTTTTATATATCTAATTTTCAGTTATGCTTCAGTGTTATCATACACACTTCTAAATGAGCCATATTCCTCACAGCTAATTGGTGAGGCCAGTGAAGTGGATCAACATGCTATGGTACTTTGTCTTATTCCCAGTTTGAGTCCGTACTGGGTATTTAAGCTGACAATGTGAATGCGGCAAGCCTCCAGGTTTCAGCTGCGCTGGCAGCGAAGGCCACTCTAAGAGGTGGGCAATATGGCTCGCGTGCGTGCCATTCATCAGAGCGAGTGTTCAGAGGCGGTGAATGTGTGGCTTTCCACCTTCTGTACCTGGTGTGTATTGCTTTCATGCTGAGCCGTGTGGGGAGAACAGGGTCTGAATGTGGTATATTGTCAAGCTGTGGAATCTGAATCTGATGTGCTGTCAAGAAAGGGAAGCTAGTTTTGCAAAATCTTTTAACCAAAAAAAGTCTTAGATAATCTTGAATGCATATTATTTTTTTCAAGTTTTTGAATGGCATTTTAATGTCTCCTCATATTAAGAATTTTAAATCTTAGACTTTTTTAACCCATGGTTCTGTGTAAGAATAAGTTTCCACAGTGAAGTGTTAGAATTCCATAATTTTAATAAGAGCTGGTTCATTTGAAACAGGTGTGCCAAGCATTCTGAGTCATAAACTGAATTTTGTTTTTGTATTACTTATTTAGCAATTATTGCATCTGTATTTTAAAATGAATTGAATGTTGATCAACATTGAAATGCTTACTTAACCCACTGTGGTATGCATTAGCTATATTATCTCTCTAAACCAGTTTTATCTGTTAATTACATTATCCAGGCTAAAAGATTATTTAACTATTTAAAAATATACATAAATATTTAAAATATCTGTTTAAAAGTATTTTGATATTTTTCCATTTAAATAATCCATCAAGAAATTCCCTAATTTTTTTTCATAAGAAGTGGAAAATGTTACACTGGCTAAAAATCTTTTAAAAAAAAATCTCTTCTTTGTGCTTTTACTACATCTAATATAAATTAGACAAGGGATGAATAATGTGCCAACAGAAATCTTCTTTCCTTTGGCATTAATCTCTCAGTTTTATATAGAAACATTACTATTTCTGGCTTCAAGCACACAAATGTGTACTAAGAGAAATGAGTTATATATCTAATACATTATAGACAGGGTAAAATTCAGTTTAAATATGTCCTTATTTCAAAGTTTTCTTAAAATTCTTCAGTTTTGAAAAATATTGACTAAAATTAAAATAGTTTTCTGTGATTTATATTTTTATCAACCATGAAAATAACCACTGTTGGTTTAAAATTCTGTTTTAAATTCTCAGAAGTACATTAATACAAATGGTACAAGGGCAGCTTAGAGTTCCATATTAATACTGCCTAGAGAAAAATGTCCTGTTTTTTGGGGGTAACCATTTTTGTTTGTTTCTTGCATCAAGAATCTCTATGCCCTAAATAGATACTATAACATCTAAGTAGATATTGTTTCTATTTTCAACTTACAAAAATAATCCTTGAAGAAGTCTCATTGACTTTTAATTTTCATAACTCTTTATATCAATATTTAACAGGGATAGGTAATCATTTCTAGTGTAGCTAGCCTGGACTTACATAAAATTAGGCAGGGTAGGAAATTACTTTCATTACTGCCTCTTTTCCTTATCCTTTTCAAAGAGGAAGAAATTAATTCATCTGTTAGGCTACATGTAAAAAAAAAAAAAATTAGTTCTGATCTTTATATAGTGGTGTAATTTAAATTAGTACCTGAATCTCTAAAGTCCACAATTTAGGACAGAACAGAATCTACTGCAGCAACTAATTAAACACTTACTGTAAGGTTAAGTTTTTCATTAAATCAATAGGCCCCTAGTGTCAGTTACAAAGCCCTAATTACTATGCAGTAAATTTAGATTGAATTTGAATTAAGGACTGATTTCAATCTAACCGCAGCATGTAAATATTGTAAATTACTAGAATTACAGTTCAATAAAATTGAATGGATTTCACTTTAGATAAACCAAATGCAAATGAGAAGAAAAAAGACCTGATAAAATTTTCTCTAAACATCTTGCCAACAAGCGTTACACATCCCGTGTAAGGTATTGTTTTGGCAATGAGCATATTACAGCTCAATAGTTCTACCTCCCTTTACTTTAGCATGTTTTAATATTTGATTATCTATAGTAAAAATGAATAAACTTAATCTCTCCCGGGTGATCAAGCAAAATGATGGTTAATGTGACCGCTTACTGCGTTGCTTTAGTTTGATGACTGTATTGTTGTGCTAAAGCACAGTATGAAATCAGGTTATCAGGTTATAACTAGCTAGGATATAATACACACACACAGATGCACACATGCAAGCTGCAAAACACAAAACAAGCCCCATTCTAAGCTCAAGTTGAATCACTTTAAAGTGAAAAACAGAAAACCTCCCAAAACAGCCGAAAACAAAAATGTGCAGGCGCTACTTCTGTGATGTAAAACACATAAAATATAAGATAGTTGAAAGTTTGTGAGCCTTTCATATTGCTTTAAATATTTTATGCACAGAATATAAACTAAAAAATCAAGAGATCAGGACAGCTTGCATAGAAAAAGGGAAGATCAGTACTGATCGTCTTATGGCAAGAATAGTTTTGTTGCTAGAGAAAAGATCATGATGTCTAACAATCACTGCATTGCCTTTGAAAGAGAAGTCTGAAGATTTTTGTAATAAGATGAATAACATTTCTGAGACTTGTGTCAATATCTTCCTTAAATTGCCTATCCTGGCATTTTGACTGAGGCCGAAGATGAGTCAAATCAAGCATAACATGTCGAAAAATATACATGGTAAAAATCTGCCTACCAAAATTAAGGAAAAGTTATCTATAACTAGAAAAGCAATTACCTTCCAATTAAACTTTAAGTTAGTCACTTAAAATAAATACCCCTAGCAAGGATACATGAAAGTTATTCTATAATTTTTCTTTTTAGTTCTTATGTATAGTTTCAGTCAAACATTTTCTCAAAATTATTTCTAAGACCTGTGAGTATGAAAAAATTCTGCCTTTTTTTTATATTTTACTTTCTGATGAAATTCACTCAATTAGCATCATAGTGTAAACATACTGCGACCACAAATGGTAAAATTATGTCTCTCACCACAGAAAAGTGTCACAGGAATCTTAAGCTGTGAAAATAGAAATTAAAAAACACTTTGCCAAGTAGCAACCTTAATTGTTAAGAACAGTACAGGTCCTAGACCATTCGGTTTGAAACTACTTAGGGAAATAATTGTCCAGGTTTAGCCCAACAGTAAATAGTATGTCATTTGAGTATGAAGTCAAAATTTATCTTTATACATATGTGAAAGATGAAATTTAGGTATTTTTATATTTTTACAAATTTTTCTACTTTTGCCTGATAAAGTGCACAAAGAATTGTGACAATTACATGGAGCAACTGACACAACCTATGGTTTGCTGGGACAAAGCTAATCTAGCACTCTAGTGTTTAAATGCACTATGTCAGAAACATCATTTCTTGTCAGTAGGTTACAGAATTCTTCCCTTTTCATCTATGGTTGCTTCTTTTCTATTTTAGACATGGGTAGGGTCATAGATAAAGAGTTAAATGTATATGCAAAAATAGACAGTGGAAAAAGGTACAGATGACAAAAAGGAAAAGGTCAAAATGTCTTTAATACCAGCAAGGAAGAAGGCTTTTTATGAGGGTGAGAGGGGAGACTAATTCCTCTGTGATCACCAGTGAAACATCTATTTGATTACGTCTCAGTGAAAAAAAATACATTCACAGATCAATGCTTTATGCTTAGAAATTCACAATTTGAAGCAACCACACAGATTTTGCGGCAAACACACAGTCTGCACTGAAGCATTGAAGCTTTCAGCCATCGTAGCTCATTTTCTGTATGGGCTTAACCACGAGGAAGTGCAGAGCATGTTTCTGAGCACAGAAGTTCAGATGAGCAGTATTTATTGTTGGTGAATTCTGTGACAATGGGAGAATAAATCTGTTTAAATGATGGTTAGTCTATAGGTAGCAAGGAAAGGCTGTCATTTATTTTTGCAAGTACAGATCTATTGCACTGTTTCCTACAATATAAAAGCAGTCAACTTGAATGTCTTAAGGCCTGGTTACCAGTCAGCACTTCCCAGTTGCTTTCCTGTTCATTTGTACTGGCATGAGCTTGATGCCTTTTGTTTGCTAATTACATCAAGTAAGTACCAAAGTTATAGCATGCTGTGACCTGGTCGCACTGCGTCTAGTGATCTATTCTGTAGATCTTTTGGAGAACACAGCTGTCCCCTTTAATGTGGGACAGATATATTCCAAGACCCCTAGTGGAACCCTTAAATCTCAATTGCATCAAAGTTTCTAAAAATCATATTTTTCTTGTGTCTCCTGATGATGAAGTTTTAGTTTATGGGTATGTTCTTGAGTCAAGAAGAAAAATTCCAGATGGGTTTACAAGAAGTAACAAAACACGGAAAGCCAAACAAAAGTATGGAGACTACTGCATGTAAAGATAGTATCAAACTGATGAGAAGAGTAATGAACACTAACCCTCCTTGAGCATTACTATGCATTGGGTGTGTGGAATCTGCGTTCTAAGGGGTTGAGATTTAGAGAGAGAAAATGCTCTATGCCTCCTGGAGAAATTACTATGAACAAGGATTCTAGATTTAAACTGGCTGGTCCTGCCATTCTTTGGTTATGTAGTTGTATTCAAGTTAAATGTTCATTCTATATTTTAGCTTCATCACCGTGAATTTTGTGATAATAGTGAATACTTCCTAGTATTATTGAGCATAGAAAAAATTACAGCGAATTGTCACATATATTTCTATTTCTCTCCTGCCCTCCCTTCCTCCACCTTAAAATGTTTGTGTGTCTTACATACTTACATTTATTGAAACATGTCTAAAGATGTAGAAGACCACAAATATCCTCTATACACATTGCAATGGTAGAATTTTTTAAAAACAATTTCACGAAATGTCATTTGAAGCAGTATAGTCATAATTAGAGAGTCTGGAAAGGGTAACTTAACTGTTGATGTGTTTCCTTTGGGGAGGGACAGCTGGCACTGTATGAAGCTTTACTTTTTCTTTTGTGTAAACCATATGGAGTGCATTGCTCTAAACAGGTTATACTATCTCTGATATTTAAATAAGCACAGTGAAATTAATAAAAAAAATTGGAAAATAAAAATATCAACAGGTTTTTGAAGTTCTTTTTCACATAAAACTATTTGTACAATTCTTAAAGCCTTAACCTAGTCATGCTTTCATTTAAATGTTTAAATTTGAGTTTTCATGGAGATTTTCTTTAAATGCCAGTTTTATTCTAGAAGCTTCATGGTAAGTAACTACAACCATATGAAAAATCTCCATCTTTGAATATCTATTTTCAGTTTTGAAAACCTTTTATACTTGGGAATATACTGCTGACGTCCTAAAGTCCTGCCATCAATATTCCTTTCCACATATGTGCTGTATATGTTTACCTTGTTATATGTACTACATATGGCAATATGATCAGTTTTACACATATACATTCTTATGTGACAGTATGAATGTTACACAGTGCACCAGTGAGAGTTCAGAACTGAATTGTTCGTAAGTTGCAGGCCACCTTATACTATAAAATTATAGTGTGCTTTATATGCATAAAGATATAGAATATATATCTGCAATTTTTTTCTGTATTTTAAGGGTGGATCTACAGGGTGTTCAGCCTCCCAAGTGCTGGGATCACAGGTGAGCTCTACCACACTCAGTTCCAATTGCTGTCTCAGCAGGCCCCGGGGATGGGGCTCGCATGGCAGCCTGGGGATCAAACCCCTGGGCAATGAGCCTGCTTGAAGGCGCTTTAATCCGCTGAGCTATTTGGCTGGCCCTATATCTACAATTTCTGTTTCTTTAGTATACATATCTAGAGTGCATGCCAAACTATACATAGTTTCAAAAATTATATATCTTTATCTCTATTTTGAAATTTACCTTAAATTTTAAGCTTATGCCAAATAGTATGGGGCTATATATATATATATATATATATATATATATATATATATATATATATGTGTGTGTGTGTGTGTGTGTGTGTGTGTGTGTGTGTGTAAATTTTAGCTGAAAGAAATTTTTAAAAATCTTGCACCTAAATAATGCAACCAATTTAGTAATTGTAGATGTCTCTTCCAGAATAATGCCATCAATTCACAAATTATAACTGAAATAACACTGAATTTTCTTTTAGCTACCATCAAACGCTGATATGTATTAGTAGAAAGTGAACCTCTTCTTACTTTATTTATTTATTTAATGTATTTAGTACAGGGTATCACTACACAGCCTCCAAAGCACTGGGATTACAGGCACACACCACCACACCCAGTCTCTGTTCCAACTCAGGGTGTCCCAGGGGAGGAGCCTACACATCACTCTGGGATTGAACCCCAGTCCCTATGTCAGTGTAAGCAGGCTCTTTAATCCACTGAGCTGTCTGACTGGCCCTCCCTAACTTTAATAGACAAAAACAGACTTGGAGGATGGGGAGGAGCTAGAGATGAAAGAGGAATTAAACTGTATTACACAGACATGGGAGCTCCGCAGAGGCCCCGTGGACATTATGTAATGCAAATGTACGATAAAGTAACACATAAAAGCAAAGCAACCAAGGTATGGGTGGAGGATGGACAGAAGGGACGAAAGGAGTTGTGAAAATGAATTAAGACATGCTCTGTACTTATCCCCTCAAGGAATGTAAACATTATGTACTACAAATGTCTTGATAAAGAAAATGATCTGAAAAACACACACTTTCATGTTATTTATAAATTGAGACAAACTTAGGTGCTGTGTGTTCTGTTATTTTTGTGATCTTCTGGAGCAGAGCTTATTATCTGGGTGGTAATCTGAGTGGATAAAACATTAAGATGCTTTCAATATGGAAAATAAGCAGGAAGCAAAAAACATTTCAAATAAATGTGTTAGTTTCTTTAGTAATTCAGTTTGTAGCAATTGATTTAGGTTCCTGTGTAAGATAGCAGTGAATATAAATTTGTAGCTGATATTGCAGAGGTCTGGATAAAAACAGTACTTTATTTTCACTCATATGATCAGAAAATAATAATGAAAAAATGTCAATATGTTTTTTAGTCACTGTGATTACTGTATAGTAATTACTGATAATGACAAAAAATTTTAAAATTTACACAGCACTTTCCAAATATTCTCCCTCTTGTTCAGTACCAAGTCTATGCTGTGAGGTGAGTTATGGTAGGCGGTTTTGATCTCATATATATCTGAACGAACTGAAATTATGTCTTCAAAGTATATACTTTTTGCGTTTAAAATTTATCCAGAAGAGGAAGAAGGAGGAGGAGTATAAAGAGAAGCAGAAAGAGAAGATAAAAGAGGAGCAGGAGGGAAAGGAAGAGAGGGGGAGAGGAGAAGGAAGGAGATAAACAAGATAGAGACACAGAGAGAGCAAATATTTTCTTCCATCTCTCTCTTTTTTTAAAATCTGAAATAGATCTTACGCATGAGTGAGAAAGTATGGGGGTGTTATTTAAAAGAAAACCAGATACATGGATTGGACACACTTTTTTTTTTTTTTGGAGTATTTCTTAATTTCTTCTGGCAATGATTACAAAGTTTCTCTCCAAAACCCTTTTTTTCTAGTTTTCAAAGCCACATTATGTGCAGGTAATTTATTATTTGCTTTGTGACACACAGTCAATTGAAGCATGGGGCTCTATAAAAGAACATTTATGTGCAAACCTGAGCCTTTTGTGACAGGGTACCAACGAGGTATTAGCTACTATTCCAATTAGCATTTTACAAGATGTTCACAATGGTTGCCTAATATGATATTTTAAAATGTCACTATTCTAAATTACTATATAAAATTAAAAGTTAATGCTAGGCAAATATTAACCTTTTTTCAAGCTTTTCAAATTTAATCTTAAATTGGCATCAACAAAGTGCTTCAATTGGATGGTACGCAACTATTTGTTCTTAAGTAAATTGTTCTTTACTATTGGTTCAAATTCTGAACCTTTTTGATATTTCATTCCTCGCTACTATGTGCAAAATCTAGAAAATATAAACTGGCATAAGAATGTGCTGGGCATTACTTATTTATATGTAAAACCTTTATTCTATTTTGTTATTTCAGATTAAATCCCGTTTCAATTCTATTCTCTCAGGGAAGCATTAACAGTTTGAGCTCAGCGTGAAAACCATCAAACACTTGAGCTGAAATTTAGATTGGGCAATTTTGTCTGGTGAAGTAGAAAAGGACATGTGGAATGGTAAGGAACAGAATGGTTCATGGAAAGGCAGATGTTTTAATAATATATCATCTAGCAGGAGCCTTGGATATCTAAAGTTAATTCTCTTGATAGATTTAAAGAAAGTATACTGAAGAGAAAGAATGGGTTTTACTGAGAGACTTAATAAATGTGTGTGTTCCACGAAAAAAAAAAAGAAAGAGGATTTTTTACAAGCAAAGGTTAAAATCAAAACCAATTAGAACCTGGAACTTATAAAGGTGAATGAACCACACAAAAGTGCGGGACCTTCCCTGGGTCCCTTGCTGCAGGTCAGCACGGCATGCAACAGCAGGATGGGGTCCATCAAGCTGCTGTTTGTCAGGCAGTAAGAAGAGACAGGAAAACAACAAAGAAAACTCTGAGTCCGCGTACAGATGATATTTTAATGGAGGACCACAGTAACATATGTCTTAAGATTAATTTTATAGTGTTTTCAAAAGGAAACAAGATTATTATAATATTGCATGATAGTGTTGAATTAAAATAACCCACAAGCATGGAGCACATGTGCACTTCGTGATCAAAACAGTAGCTGTTGCCTGCTGAACAGAACAGTTGCATGGGCTTTGCAATTCAGCATCCTAAGGTGCTCATTTGTACTCTGTCTTTAAGGACAGTGGAAATATTTATCATTAGCATTTAGTAGATCAGATTCTATGGCAGGCTTGCAGATCATACTTAGTAAAGTCCAGACTGCCCATTGCTTGTGTACACAGCAAGCTGCAAACGTTTTTCCATCATTATTGACTTAAATAGTCTAGCCTGTCTCTCTGTGAAGGCCAGGAGGTTTTAGGTCATGTAGAGAATATTTAACCCACATTCCAACATATATAACCTGAACTATGCTTTCCTGTATTTCTGCTTGTAATCACTCACATGATTTAGGATGTGTACATAGTAAAGCACATGTGAGTAATTGGAACCATCCACATGACAGGTAGTTCACCCAAATGCACATGCTTCAATGTTTTCTATTTATTTTAATCTGAATTTTTCATTTTGGTTGCTATCATTAATTTTATGACTTTAGAATTCAAGTCTTGATTAAAAAAAAAAACTCTAGGTACATAAAGCAATCCTTTTTAAAACAAATTAGTCCAACTGACCAAGTTTTTTTTTTTTTTTTTTTTTTTTTAACTGGGGATTGGATTCAGGACCTTGTGCTTGTCAGACAGGTGCTTAAGCCACCCAGCTATGTTCATGCCTTCAAATGCTCCAATTCAAAAAAAATTCGGGTTATGCTTTGAGCAACATTAAGTATTTGGCAGTGAGAATAATAATTTATATAAAATATGTGTGTATATTCCAAATATTTTATTGGAAAAGGCAGTAAGATTAATTGATGTGATCCGATGGTTATTCTTTCTGCATTTTCTTTTGCAAAATTTAAAAAATTGAGAAATGAAATCCTTGAAGAGTAACCCTACTAAGTCAACAAGAAGGGGAATATAAAAATAATAACCACAGGATTTTAAAATCACAGCTGGAAATAAACCTAAGATAACACTTACTTGCATCCCTAATTTTCAGATTTTCCTCATTTCCAGTTCATATTTGAAATAAATGAAAAACAGAAGAGTTCTGGGACTTGCACTAGATAGGAGTGAAAGAAATTTGGTTCAGAATAGGAACTTGATAAATATTCTTTGAATAAGTGGTTAAATGGATGAATGAATGAATGAACAAATTAATTAGATTTTATTGTCTTCTCTCAGACAAATTACCTTCCCCTTCAGACCACAGTTTTCTTCTGGGTAAAAAGAGGGTAGCATGGAAGCCGCTGTAGTCTTGTGGATCAGGCCATGGGCCTGCATGCTTCTAGAAGGTGCGACACACTGACGGGGTTTTGATCGCTAAGCTTCGGGGGCGAAGGCCCAGCGTACACCTATCCTTCTGCCAGACACGCTCTCAAGGAAGAAACGGCTTCTCCTATTAGGATTTTTTTCTGTCTAACAATGGGAACACTAGAGGTAATTTTGAGGCCTCAGAAACCTTTAGTGTAGCCATCACCAACTCATTCAAAACATATTTAGGGGCACATTCTTTAAGAAAGTGTAACAAATGGTTTTCCAAAATGAGAAGTGCGTTCTTTTAAGCTTAGCTCATAATTCTCTCTCGCTTCTTCTGAATGGGATGCATAATTTAAGATTACGCCATGCTGTGCAGGGAAGGGGAGTGCTGCTTTCACCACCCTTCCGCACACACCCCTGCCCCTCTGAACACTAAACAGAGGACTTCCAAAGCCTGCTACCGCTTGTCTACCAGATGTTCCTGTTAGGGCCAGAGGCAGTCAATGCATATATTTATCATATTCTAAAAATAAACCAGTCATAATTTGATAGTGCTGCTTGTCCATAACTCACTCAGTAGAGGCATAGAGTGAAAGTCCAAATAACGTATATTAGAAGCTTTCCTGGTAAACAGGCTCACAGACGAGCTGCTACTGCATTTTGAGCCAGCCTGAATACCATCTACCCCACTTATCTGGCTAGGATATTCCTTGTGCTAGGATTGCCTATATTACCAATGTCAAAAAAAAAAAAAAAAAAAACCCTAAAAAGTCTTATCTTTAACTTTCATTCCAGGGCTTCAAAAGAGCTTTGAATTTGCATCTTACTCTAGGGAAGATGTAGCTTAAAAACACTTTTGCCCAGCTTGCTCCATTAATTTCTGAGGAAAATGCACCTACTGCTGTGAATATGACAGTTCTCAACCTTGGTGTTTTTACAGGATGTCCCTCCCCGGGGAACAGTCAGCACCGATCTGACTTCCCCGCTGGAACCGCATCGCCTGCTGGGTAATCAGCTCCAATTCTGTGAGGAGAGACCTCTGCAGAATGCACCGGACGCCCCCGCCAGAGCCAAAGAAAAGGAGAACATCAAGCTTTGGGGGTAGAAACATATTTTAAGTGATCACCTAGATTCAGTTTGAAGGATAATTCCTCCATGCTTGTACGGGCTCACTTATTAGTGGCCTTTAGTAGTTTTTGCACTCTAGAACATGCTAACTAAGAGAATGTTCATCATTTTCCCTCAATTACTTCCACTGAGTCATGAGCCAAATTCATTTTGTAATGATTATCTGACTCAGGTAGAGCTGATTTTCTATAACGCTAGGCTGTAGCCACTGACAAGGGACAAAAAGGATTATTTTTCAGCAGTTTTCAGCCCCGCTAAATCAGCAGATAGTGGCATCCTCGATGCAGAGTGATTCTGACCTAAAACACCTCTCATTGTTAATGTGTCTCACATCTCAAACGTGCTACAGAGGCAAAAATATTCGACAGACATCTCTTCTGTCCCCACAGAGCAAAAGGCGAGGTTTAGAAAGTTTTGATTTTTATGCTTTCAGTCAATTATGCAACAGCAATTGCTCAATAAAACCCCAAGAACTCTGTTCCTTCTTCACAGAATTTCCAAGTGGAAGTGCACAGATAATAAGTAGAAAGACAGTGAATTTATTTGCATGGCTTTGTTGTGTCAGATCCTAATAGTCTACAGAGACACAAATTGTGAGAGACACCAAACAAAAATTCCGGGTGCTCTGGCAAGGAGAAGGAGAAGGGTTTAATTCAGTGATCAGAGCAACTGCTCAGAAATCAGCACATGTGTGTGTTGCGATGCAGTATTCCAGAGCGTTAGCCTTTGGTGTATAGACAAATTGCATTAAAACATCATTGTTCTACAAAATAGATCTGAAGTAAGTGTATTTTTAATTCTCTCTTTTCAGGTTTGTATTGTTACCCACTTTAAGAGGCCTAGTGTAAAATCAGTAGTTTATAACTGTTTTGCAAGCCCTTGTTATTCAGAGTGTCTTCAGCAGCTAGGAATGCGGGTGGGGGAACACAAAGGGATGAAGGGTTTCAAACCAAACAACACAGAATTTATCTGTGTTGCCTGCTTGGCATATTGGTTTGCCATGTAAAGAAGAGCACTGAAAATCGCTGAAAAAAACTATAGAAACTTTTGTTATATATCTAGAGTCTGGCACAGAGTACCCATTAAATATATTTTCTTCAAAGAGATGAATAAAACCATTCTGTGTAACTGTTTCTTTTCTTTTTTAGTCTCTCTCTCTCTGTCTCTCTCTCTGTCTCTCTCTCTGTCTCTCTCTCTCTCTCTCTCTCTCTCTGTGTGTGTGTGTGTGTGTGTGTGTGTGTGTGCAGGATCTCACTACACAGCTCAGACTTGTAGTGATCCACCTGATTTCTGCCTCCAGAGTGCTGGGATTACAGGTATGTGCTTGAACTTTTTTTGGCTGGTTCAGGATGCCTTCAGTTTTAGTGCCTCTGTATTAACTGCCAAAATATGTTTGTATGCTGTATTTGGAAGACTGAAACCATCACAATATACTATGGTTCTTCATTTAAAATTAAATGTTTTATTCATCATAGATTGATTGAATCTATCTTCAGGATTTAATTCAAATATTATTTTCTCAATTATTGAATTATTGCCAACTGTTGCCATTTTGTGTCTGATGGAAGTGCTTCACTTATAATCAGAGTGAATCAAAGTTGTACCAATATCAGCAAAATCTAATTTTTTCTATTAAATCCAGGGTTTGTGCAGGCTGACTTTTAAGATGTGTTATCTCTTTAAATTCTAATGCGAAATATACTCATGAAAAGTATTTCTTCCTTCTATTTAGCTGAAAGATGACTGTGGCCAAGAGAGGGTAAGAAACTCCCCAGGATGGACATGGTAGGTTTGGAGGGCCCGAATTCAACGTAGATAGCCTGGCTCCAGGGGTCTCTGTTGTAGGTTGTAATGCTGCCTTGCCACACAAAACACAGCAAGACAGACAGACAAAGCAACAAAAGCTAAACCCATGCCTATCCTCCACAACTCAAAGAACAAGAACATGCCTCACTCTCCTCTTCCTTGTAGGAGGCTTCCCAGCCCCTTCACCCAGCTTTGCCTCCTCAGTGCCTGTCCTGGCCTCTTCATTCAATTAGGGTCTAGGCAAAAGGGGAAAAGCATCTCTTTGCTTCATGAAGTGTCACTCTTTGCCTTTGGGCCCCTCACTGTCCTGTCACTTGATTGTCTTATTAGAACAACTCCCCATTTTTGTATGCTCTTATGGCTTACATGGAATCCCACAAAGGCTCATGTGCTGAGAGTTTGACCCCCGGGGTGCAGTGTTCTGAGGTGGGGCCTACACAGGTGACTGGGCCATTGGGGCCAAACACGTCAGTATCAGATGAATCCTGGATCCCAGTGACCAGCTTCCTCCCAGTGGGCTCCAAGTGAATAGCGCATGCCCACGAGGGGCACACCCTGCCAGCACCCTCTGCCCTCTGTCTGCCACTCTGATTCTGGGCTCCTCTGACAGGGGCAGCTTCCTCTGCCACACCCTTCCATGGTGCTGCTTCTGCCCTGGAGTCAGCAAATGGAAAGCTCTGGAACATCAGCCAAAGTAAATCCTTCCTCTTTTAAGCAGCTTGTATCAGATATTTTAGTGACAGTGGAAGAAACTTGCCTATTATGTACCTTTTGTTTTCATTTCCACTTGTCTAAAACTCCTCTTATAAATCAGTGGTGGTCAAGTAAGTAAGTTAGAGCTTACTTCCACGTGCAACAGAATTTTGGATGAATGCCTTCCAGGATGGCTGAGAACAGTATCGAGGCTTAGGAGAGGATACTCAAAATGCAGGTACTGGAAACTGAGAAAGTATCTGGAAAAGGAAAGCCAATCTCTGGCCTTAAATTTCCTCCCTGAAGATTTTCACATGTGGTTGTCCTGCCCTGTTCCCAAAGAGAAGGATTTGCCACACAGGCATATCACTAAAGATCAGAACAGGGCTTTGGAAGTCTCAGGTTGCTCACCACCATAGATAGGACCCTTTTGCTCTCCTACCTTATTTCTACATGACTGATCCCCCCAAAATACTATTTCCTTGAAACTTTATATCTTCATTTCTGAATGCTTTTATGCTACACAAAAGTAGTTTAAATAAATTTGTTATGTTTTCATGTTGTTAGATTTTTGTTACACAATATCAGTTCTGAAACTTCCAGTGAGTAAAGAAAAGTCAAATAGCTGTTTGAGTTACTGTAAATGCTGGGCAAAGTTAAAGGACTTGCCATAAGCATCATTGAAGACTTGAAACTGAGTTTCTATAAATTAAATTTAAAAATGCGTTTATACTAACATCACCACAGCTGTAGGTCCAGCATAATCGTCCAGACAATTATCTAGACTGTAGTGTAAGGGAAGTGTGAATGACATTAACTCTACTTTCAAAGTCTGTTAAAAAAATAATGTTCTAAATTAAATATTAAAAATAAAATCCAGAACTATGATAATGTCTAAAAAAGTGGACGTGGCATTTGAGATTGGAATTTGAACTGAATTGAGTTATTCCTGCAGGATGGGTTCTATGATATTGATCCACTGGTGTTTTGTATCGCCTGCAAGTTATGGACCTCTGTGAAGTTTGCTAGACCCTATTTATAAGTTTGCTGCATTTTACCTTCCCTTTCCCTCCTTTGTCTTGAGACAATATTCCTATTAAGCATCAGAAACAGTGCATTAGGTCCTGGTGTGGTGGTACTCACCTGTGATCACAGCAGTGTGGGAGGCGGAGGTATGAAGCCCACCAGCTGGAGGCTCCAGCTTTTTTCTAGCTTTTACATTTGTATTTGTTTTACACAATGATGTTCATGAAGATAAGTTGTTTCGCTTGTGAAGCACTAGTGACCTGGGAAGGCCCTTTTTAAAAATAAATAACAATAAATCACTGAGGATGTAGCTCAGTATGAAGGTCATGTGTTCAATCTCTAGGACTGAAAAATAAAAGAAAAAGCAGACATACGCAACTCCTCTGCTTGAGTTCTCGGTGGTCAGTACTGATGCCCTTTCTGACAGGCCTCTTTTCTTTAAACAAACAAACAAACAAAAATTGAGCAAATTATGCAACATGTGAAAAAAATAATGAGATCAACGGTATAATAACTGGAAAACTAAATGGGTTTTGTCTTATCAAGGAGGTAAAATTACTGATATTTGCAGACTTTTTGTTTTCAACCCACAGTGCTTCCTTTCCGTAGCATGCTCAGCAGGTGTGCTGGTATGGTAATGAGGTTTTTTAATCCAATTTTTAGATCTTTGACAAAGAAAAGAATTGGTGCTTAACCTTCATATGGTAACTCTGAGTCAGAAACGCTACTATTTCATATAAGTTGAAGTGCTGTAGCAATGAAAAGGAACATGTTGAGCGGTAAGGTTGTCACTGACTTACAGATCAGCAGCGTTCTCCATTTCTGCACCTAGGGCTTCCTTCATAGAGGCAGAAATAGTGCTTCACAAGCGAAACAACTTATCTTCATGAACATCATTGTGTAAAACAAATACAAACGTAAAAGCCAGAAAAGTTACAAAGAGAGCTGTGGGGGGCTTTTGACTAAAATTCACTACACAAACAGTAAACTAAAAATGAACAAACATATTTTAGAATGCTTTTCTCTCAGTATAAATTATCTTACTGTATGGTTGAAAATTCAGTGGTTACTGAATTATAGTTAGATAAGAATAAGAAGTTCTGGTGAACTATTGCACAGTAGGATGATTACAGATAACATTAATATACTGTACATTTCAAAAACTAGACTGAAGGATTTCAAATGTTTGCACTGCAAAGAAATTAAAAAATGTTTGAGGAGATAAAGATGTTTACCTCACACGAACATTATGCAATGTATACTTGTATTGAAATAATCTGCAATATCCTATAAATATGCATGTTTTTGTTTTATGAACAAGTTAAAATAGATGTAAAATAACAATAAAATAGAAATCGTCTCATTTGATCCATATAAATTATTTACAGTAACAGCAAATAATATAGTTCCTTTTAAATAATGTAATGTTCATAAATAAGTCTACCTTTCCTTTTTTCTCAGTTTGTAAATCTTGCATATAAGTTAGCAGAGAGAGCAGCAGTCCCATGTGGGAAAGAAAAGCAATTGCCCCACGTGCTATGTTCAGAGATGGATCATATTTGCTGGAGTGACAGTGTGTGGCAAATAATAAACAGTCATACCAACAAATACATCCTGAAGGGTTTGCTGCTTCTGTTCTGCATATACGTGCAAAGTGATCTTGCAGTTACAATTGGTACTTCAAGGATGTCAACAAAGCGAGGTCAAGCGTAACAATTGAATAAAATAGAACTTTATTTTCTATTTCAGCTTCTGGAAGAGACTACTATATTGAGGAAGAAATAAGTAAATGGCTCATTTTTCACTAACAGGAAAAGAACTAGTAAAAATTTGCTTTAACTTAATTACTGATAGCAATTTTCTGGAATTGGTGTGTAGATGTATTTCCACAGACTACAGACATTTAGAAATGGCTTCCAGCACTTTCTGTCAGCTCGCTCTTCCGGCCACGAACCATGGCTTCCTACCCTTAGCTACAGTGCTAAGTAAAATTTCCTGGGCTCAGTTCCTAAGTGCAAAAGTATATGAGTACTTTTCAAAGCAAACTTTCAATGGGCATGATTTTTAAAATTGATGGATTATAAATAAACTTTATTTCTATTCAAATGGCCATTTTATAAGATATTGCTGGAAAAGTAATAACATTTTTTTCTTAGTTGTCATAAAAATTTGTAAAAGTAGTAATGAGCTCATATCATATATATATATATAATATATTATAATAATATTATATATAATATATATAATAATATATATTATTATATATATATATATAATATTATATATTATATATAATATATAATATTATATATATTATATATACTGAAAACATAATTTTCTTGATTTTGGTTGTGAAAATGTAATATAATGTACTGTTCTTCAAGTATTAGCTAGATTACATTGTGTTGTTATGTCAAGTAGAACAATAGCTTTTCACAATAATTGAAGCTTATGATACACTTGGAGCAACCCAATGGGAAAATTATGTGTGAATTGACAAAAACAAAGCCATTCATTAAAAAAATAGGTACTCAGCGCTAACACCTATACATAAGCTATTTATCTTATTTTATCAGAAAATTACTATCCGTGCACCAAAAACATTTCTGACACCCAAGTTGACATCTTTGAGTCGCAAGCTGATAGAGCAAGAGGAACCTAAGGCGTATTTACGTTGGCAAGGCAAATGGGTTCATTGGAATCAGGAGGTCAGTAAAACACAGTGATATTTTTAAAAGCTGTATTCCTAAGAAAATCTGAGGTTTCCATGCAGAAAGCACATTTAATCACTATGTGCAAAAGCAAAATGCTGGCAAAAAGAAAACATGAAAAGCTGAAATTTAGATTGGAGTGATAAAAAGATAGGCGTCATTTCAGGGGGTTGGCAGCACTGTAGAGTGAGAAATACAGCTAAGGCTTTATTTGTCAGCTGTAGAGCTGGGTACACCACTTGGAAAAAAATTACAGCACTGATGTGTCACATTACACTGACATATTTGCTAAAGGATAGTAGAGAACTGAAAAGTTTAAGAGAGCACTCCATAGATGATGGCCAAACATGCAGGAAGTGTTGTGACTTAAGTTGTTTGGAATTCTATCTGAGGATACTCCATGTTTTTCCTTTATTTCATAAAATAAAAACTAGACAAGTTAAGCATATTTGTAACAAATAGAGCTAGTTGTAAAAATTACAATAAAGGAAACCAACAGGCTAAGAACTTTGTTGGTTTTTGCACCTTGTATTTTCATACAGTGCAGGAATGATGGTGTAATTTGAAAGAGCCCAAAAACTGGTTAGAAAGGTCTCACAGTTGTTACCCAGATAAATATTTAAAGTAGGTAGTGTAGGATCAAATCTATGTCTATGACATAATCAAAAAAAGTATAATAATACTCAATAATCATCCAGAGACACAGATGCCACTGACTGAAGTTCTCTAACATAAAATCATTTGCATGACACATACTTTAAATATATATACATCAATGCCAGTGAACAGCCATTATGGTTTGTATTTGTCTCCCTAAAGCCTCATAAAGTCATTGGGGAAGACTTCTAGAGTTTGTGATTAATTCATGAACCAATGCTGGGATTAAGTGTGTGAGTGCTACACCCACCCAGGGGCAGATAGCCTGAATACAGTATCAGCAGGGGACGGAGGCTTTCTAGCTGCAACAACCACTGTTCCTCCCTTTCCACTCTTGCTCTTTGTCGTTTGCCACTGCAGTGAGATGCTGCTGTCTGCCGTGTGTCACTCTGCCTTGGAGCCAGCTGAGTATGGACTGAAGCTTCTTCAAACTGTGAGCTAAATAAATCTTTCCTTCCTTAATTTTGGATGTCAAGTACTTTGTCCTACCAATGAGAGAAAAGTAACCAACACAGTAGACTACGGTGTACTTCTTTCTACAGTAGTCTATTTTTTAAAATCCAACCTCTAAATTTACTACTCTATTGTAAGCATCGCTTTTATGATAATTTCCCTCACCTATTCCTTATCCACATGTGTTTATACTTTTATGGAAAGAATGTCTTATAAATTGGAATTTTTTTACCCTTTCATTTTTTATACCTTACTAAAATTTTTATCTATTGTAATGATGCAATTGGCATGATAGATATGTATTAAATATTTCTGCAAGAAACTGATACCCCAAAAGATAATAACTTAATATTTAAAATGTCATCCACGTTATACTTGTAACAATGAGTAGAATAATCTGTTTCTTTTCTGTTTCATTTTTGCCTTTGTACTGAGAATTGAACTAGCCACTGAATAATATCCCCATCCCAACCTCTCTCTCTCTTTTTAATGTATTGTTCCAGGGTCTCACTACGTAGCTTGGACTCCTAATGATCCTCCTATTTTCAGCCTCCCAAGCTCTGGGATTGCAGGTGTGCGCCAGCACACCTGGACTCAGTGGCCAGCGCGGCACACCTGGGAGTGGGGCTGGTTTGGCTGTGGTGCGAAGGGTTGAATTCGGGGCCCAGCATTTGCCTAAGCAGGCACCTGGTCTGCTGAGCTACCTTTCCATTCCCCAAACTTTCACTTTTTGCATTATATAGCTGGAAGGAAAATTTTGGACACATACATATAAGATCAATTCCAAAATAAATGCTTAACTCCAAAAAAAGGGAAAGTACATCATTTCTCCAGAAAAATAGCACCAGTGAAAAATTTTTTGAAGATACCACAGTGAAACTACTATATGAATTTGAGATATTTAAAAATAATATAATGAAAAGGAGTAGTTTGTTAATGTTAAATATTTTTGTAAGAAAAACAGCAATGTAAATTGTAAGATAATTTTTTACTTCACCTGTAAACATTTTAAGGGTAGTATTTGATTTTTTTTTTTTTTTTTTTGGTCTTTTTGAGACAGGTTCTCACTATGCAGTTCAGGCTGGCCTTAAGCTCACTCTGTAGCTCAGGCTGGTCTCGAACTCACAACAATCCTCCTGCATCAGCCTCCTGAGTGCTAGGATTACAGGCATGTGCCACCATGCCCGGCTAGTATTTGATTGTTTTAAGCACTGAGCTTCCTAAATATCAATATTGAAATGTGGAATACTGAGTTTTGACTTAAGCATGAAATCAGAAAGCCATATAAATACATTAAATACATAACACTAGATGGCTCGCTTTCTAATAAAATAAATAAGCTAAATGATTTTAAAAAGTTTAAGTAGTTATTACTCTCAACTGAAATATGTTCTTCCTCCTGCTTTCCCAAGAATTTCTTTTATTATAATAATGGATTCTAAAGAAATCAATTGCACACACACAATTAGTTCCTAAAACATGTAGGGGGCAAACACAGCAGGACCCCTTCACATGGTGGTGTAGTCTCCTGATAACAATGTTGTCCTTAAGTGCCATGAGATTTGGGCATCTCCCCATAAGCACGGTCCACCCACACTTTTAAGTGGATGTCACTGAAGTGGGCTTTAGGGTAGGACATGGCACGTAGGCTGCCTCTGACTCACTCTCTGAACACAAAGATTGAGTCAACCAAGTTGTTTTAAATAAGGCATTGAGAAGAGGTACATTAGAAGGAAAAAAAAGGAACTTTCCAAGGAGAGTGAAAGGTAAAATGCTGCAGAACATAAGGCAATCATATTACACCACGCATACGGCACACTGATAGGGCATGATCGCTTGTGCAAGTCAGCAACGTCTTTTCCACGTGCTGGCTGTAAATACCTCGAAGTGGTAGAGGAAGTGGAGACTCAGTACTATTCTGAGACCCTTTTATGTATATTAGTCCTATGGGAAATTTTTAATGTATGCCTAAAATCCTCAGTTTTTAAAGTTTATACTTTGTAAAGGTGAGACTTTTGCAGAAAAAGAAATATAGCATCGATGTAACTGATTCTGTATATTTTCATAATTCTGTAACTATTCATTTATTTGGGTTTAGCTTTGTTTGACTTCACCTGCAAAGAACTTTAGAAATTTGATGGTTAGTACCCCATCAAATTTTACATTTGTCTCTAATTACCCTAAAAGGGACAAGATCTGGAAAGGAAGTACTGCGGCATTACTAGAAATTTGGGAAATGCTAAGCATTAGGAAGAGCTTATATTACTACCAGCTAGAAGAGAGAAACATAATATTTGGCCCATTTTGTAGATTTCTAAATTGGAAAAATCACTTGAATTTAGTCCTTGCTTTCAATCCTAAATAACAAAACATAAGCATCTCTTTGGCTGCTAGAAGAGATGGAAATAATTCCAAAATGGAGTATTACTGGGTATAAAGGGCAATACGGTTGAGATATTTGTAAGAAAATGGATGCACCCAGAAAATATAATGTTGAGTGAAATAAACCAGACATGCAGCTTAAATACTGTGTTCTATCTCAAATTTGAGTGAGACAAAGTATAAACCTGGGGAATAATGAAGGTTGGATAGAAGGAGACATGGGAGCATTTCCCACAATAAGGAAGTGGTCCTGACCCCAGGGAGTGTTGAGATGGCAACTAAGTTTGGGCATGATGGTGCATGCCTGTAATCCAAGCTCTTGGGAGGCGAAAGCAGGTGGATTACTAGGAGTCAGATCTAGTAGTTAGACCCTGAACACCCTTCCCTAAAATACAGAAGAAAGGAAGAAAGATAGAAATAAAGAAGGCAGGCAGGCAGGCAGGCAGGCAGGCAGGCAGGCAGGCAGGAAGGAAGGAAGGAAGGAAGGAAGGAAGGAAGGAAGGAAGGAAGGAAGGAAGGAAGGAAGGAAGGAGGGAAGGAGGGAAGGAAGGAAGGGGTACTCAGCAGGATGGAGATGCACCGCATTCAGGAACTAAATACTTCTATTATGTGAACATCATGTACAACATGAACCAAGTTCATTAATGTCAACAGGAGTGAAAAACGAGGTAGGGGAATCTGAGTATGAGGGAGGGAGAGGGAAGAAAGGGGTCAATAAAAAGGAAACAACCTGTAGTATACACGCTTGTTTGTAGTAACCACACCCCAATATTACTGTACCCTGAAAGTACTACAAATGTGGAAATGAAATAAAAAATTAAAATTAACAAGAAACTTAAATTCATGCCAGAACAAGTTCTAATATTTATTTATTTGAAAGGAATAGTAACAAAACCCAGAATCAAAGTAGCTCGCTTCCAGTTCCCTAGGGCTGCAGCACCTGTCTAATGCAGGAGTAACAGAGTTCTAGGAAGGGGAAGGGCTTTCAAATTTCCTGTTTGAAGAATTATGGCTAAAACTTCTTTTGTAAATTTTAGGAAAAAATCAGTCTTTTAAATGAAATGAACTCAATAAACTCCAAACAGAATAGATTATAAAAAGTACCAAAATACAACATAACCAAAGAGCAAAGCTTATATATGGTCAGAGAAAAGATTTATCTGTCTGTCTGTCTGTCTGTCTGTCTGTCTGTCTTTCTATTTATCTATCTAGCTATCTCTATCTATTTACAAGATAGCTGAGATAATCCTACAACCAATTTTGATCAGTTTTGAAGGTACAAGTTAATGGTTAAAATTACTACTTTGACAAATGTTTATGAACTAATATCTGTAATCTGAATGACTGCATTAAAAATAGCTATGTGCAATATAACAACCACTAATGAATATCTTTCATCTTTTTTTTTGTGTACTTAGTACAGGGTCTATAGGTTCTCACTACACAGATCAGACTCACAGAGATCCTCCTGTTTGCAGCCTCCCCAAGCTCTGGGATTACAGACTCCTGCCATCATATTAAGTCTCAATCCCATTTCAGCATGCACTGCTGGGGGTACTGGCACCCCATTCTGGGGATGGATCCCTGGTCGCTGAGTCTGCTTAAGAGTGCTTTAATTTGCTGACCTATCTGGCTGTCCTTGTATTATTATTTTTTGTTGTTTTTTTTAAAAAAGTGTATCATTTCTAGTGTATCATTTATTATTCTTATACTCTTTAAAATAAATAAATAAATAAATGAATGAATAAATAAAAAGGACAAGAATAAATTCAAGGTTTATGGAAAGGAGGAGTTAATGTTTTAACTGTTGGATCAGGCTTACATGCCTATTTCTGGTAGTCTTAGCAAAAAATTTGATGATAACAATATGTAATATAACAACCATGGTCAGTTTATTTTTCTTGTTTTGAAATCCTGTACCAGTTTTATTTTCTTAAGGTGCTTTGTATCTGTCTTTTTTCTTATTTGTCTTTATTTCTTTTATTTTTAAAATTTAAAAAATTGTATATTAGGCATAATATAGCAGAAGAAAGAAGAGAACGTTAGACTTTTTGACAGAAAAATCCCAAAAGTTGAAAAAAAGAAGAAACATTTTTAAAATACAGAGAGATGTTAACAAAACAAAATAAAAACTAAAATAGCAAAAATAACTACACAGCATGACCATGCATGTGTGAAACAAACAAGATGAGATTAAAACTAGTCTGTTCGTGAAATACTGTTAAAATAAAAATACAAGTCATTCATTCGGGAAAAATGTTTGCAAAACGTTTGATAACAGACCCCAGAAAACCAGAACGAATTCAATAAGTAGACAAATAATTATACTGTATGTTATAGGCAACATATTTGAACAGAAGAATTTAAAAAGAGATCCCAAAACAATAAGCACATAAAAAATAAAACAATTGTCAATAGTCCTCGGGGGTGTGCATCAGAGCCACCACAAGATACTGCCGTACAGTTCCAAGGGTAAAGTGAAAGAGGACAGGAGATGCCGAGAGAGGGGAGCTGCGCTACAAAGGCCAGCTCATATATTGCTCATGGAACTAAAACTGTGCGAGCAATTTTAGAAAACAACTTGATAATTTCTTAAAAGTCCATGCACACTTAGCATACACCATAGAAATTCCTCTTTTTTGGTACTTACGTAAAAGCAGTAAAAATATACTTCCATGGAAACACTTGTATACAATTTTTCCTGCCGTCTTTATTCAAAATACCCAAAACATTACATCATCAAAGTCCACATAACTTTGCGTGAATAAATTCTGACATGTCCATTTAATGTACTAGTGTTTACCAAGTAAAGAAATGAGCTTCCTGTGGACACAAGGGGGGAAATAGCGCCGGGGGACGGTTACAGTGGAGAACCTGAGGAGCCACGGGACTGCGGGGAGCCACGGGACTACGGGGGGAGGAAAGATGAGGAGAGAGGTATTCATGAAGCCCCACGTTAAGCTGAGCCAAGGAGAGAGCAGACACATAAAGCAGCTGTCTGTACATCCAGGGCTTATTTGAGCTGACTGTCACATGGGAATATGTCTGCATTTCTTGTTTTTTCACAAATAGGTTTTTAAAAATAAAAACGTACGATGACATTTCTGCCAAATCATTTATGAAGATGATGTATTGCACTTTTAATGATGAAACTGGAATACTGATTATTTGTCAGATACGAAGTTTAATATATGAATTATAATTTAAAATATCTGAATTTCAGAAAACAAAACAATTTGTTTAAAAGTAGAATTTTTCATCTATTGATCAGTTTTCTGTCCTGTAAAGTAATTTAAGATGTGCTTCTTTCCTTTAACCTTGTGTCAGATTCTGTGAATATTGAAAATAATAGGTTATGTCAATTTTTAAGAGAATATTATGTATGAGGAGACAGGTATGCCACTAGGGAGTCAGTATTTCTTATGTAAAGCAATTATTTGCTGTGCAATCTGGTTATTTTGAGATACTTTGCAACATGAATATCCTTCCTTCCTTCCCTCCTTCCTTCGTCCCTCCCTCCCTCCCTCCCTCCCTCCCTCCTTCCTTCCTTCCTTCCTTCCTTCCTGCCTCCCTCCCTCCCTCCCCACCCTCCTTCTTTTGAGAAAGTATTGCGATGTAATGTATAATGCAGACAGGCCTTGAACTCCGTAGCAGAGGCTGGCCTGGAACTCACAGCATACCTTCTGCCTCAGCATCCCAGTGCTGAAATTAGGAGCATGGGTCACCATACCTGGCCACATAATTTCTTTTTAAATTCATTTTAAGCACAGGTAGGATATATGCATAGCACCTTACAATGAAGTGATATATTTAATTTTAAATTTCATGACAAGTTACACAGTAGAAATAGGCAAACTATAAAAAGTTGTTTTGCACCCTTTCCACACAATAAGCCAAAACAGTGTCATACCCATAATCTGATTTTCTTGTTTGAAAACTTAAAATATTATTAAAACATTCAATTATGTCATCTTGCATTATATTGAAATTAGAGAATAATAAATTAAGCTAACTTTTATTTTTATAATCCAAATAAGTTGATGTTTTTATTTTCATTTGAGTATTTTTTTGAGCAACTGAATCTTTATTTTCACTATCTCTCATGTCACATATAGAATATCTACCTTGTCTTCCTGCAGAGAGAAAAAATCAATAGAAATAGCATAAGGAGTGTCAGTAAGCCAGTTTTTGATTAATTATGTCCTTAAAGATATACCCTGTACATGGTGAAAATGTATTGATTAGTTACAAATGTTTCTGTAATATCAATAATACACTGTTGTCTTGAACTTACCCTGAAGTGACAGGGTTTAATCGAGAGCCCTAAACAATAAATTGACTACCAAGAAGCAAGCAGCATAATGAAGTTGGCTCAAACTTCCAAACTAAATAATAATTTTCAACTTGAGGAATACATACTGATGTCTCTGTTTCCACTGCCTTTTTTAAATTTGTGTTTTCACAATAAGGTGCTTCCCGAAGGCATTATTGTATCACCAGGTTATAATTTCCATATAATCCTTTAGCACTAACCTTTCTATAAGTTACTGAATATTAAAACATTAAAATGAATAGAAAGTATTTGAAGCACTAGTTTCAGTACTTTAAAATGATGTTTTTCTGTTATAAAACATCACAATATTAAATATTTGAATGTCAACTATTAACTTTAAATAAACTCTTCTTAGAATTAATTCATTTTTCTTGCTATATTTTGTCTCATCAATAGTTAATTAGTAACTTTTATACTTTTATAAACATTTTTTAGAGCTTGTTTAAAGAACAACTTCTGTAGAGTTGTTCTTTAGTAGATGTAAAAGTGTTTCTTTTCTGACTCTTGACACCACAAATAAATTATCCCAGAATAATAGGTAGGTGAAATGAAGTCATATTATTTTGAAAATGTTTATCATCTTCTGTAATAGCTCAAATTTCTTACTCAGAGACTCCAGAGAAAGTAAACTTGCAATTTTTGCAATTTAAAAAATTCCTAGTATATTATTCATCTAAAATATCTTCTAAAATATTTTAACAGAAACTTTCTTAGGCAGGCTCTCACTCGTTAGCATGGGCTGCCCATGGACTCCCCAGTTGAGCCCTAATTTGTGTCCATCTCCAGCCTCTCCATCTCCAGTGTCGCAACCATACCCACTTTTGCAGAAACTTTTGAATAATATGTGTTACACATTTTAAATCTCCAAACACATACTTTAAATAACTGTATAACCATCAGTTGTCAGTACAATTACCTGATAGTACGTAATTGTAGCACTGGTATGACCTATCTGCTCCATCAACTTGCTTTTCTTCTCTATGATGTTTATTGTGATAGAAGCTGTGATATATTAGCTTACAACTCTGCCTTCAATTTTGTCAGTCTGAAAACTATCAAAAGAACATGACAAATTTTGACAAAATGTGTTTTATCAGTCTGACTTTTCTGAGCTCATAAATCATTTGTCTTTTGCTCGATTTTAAACTCTTAACTGCCTAATCTATGTTATGTCAACATCAGAATAAATCGGTTAAGAACTTGCAATGAACAAGTTAATAGTTCCAGGCTTGCTAGACAACCTGAAATGAATTGAAGTTATATAAGTCAGTGATCAGAATACTCACTTTGGCATCTGACAGAATTTAGTTTCAGTTTTGTCATTTAACAACTCTATTTTTTACTAAGTCAACCTTTCTCAGTAGCTTTTTTTGTAAGATGAAAATTGAGAATAATAGTGAAAGATGAGTAAATGACATATGCCATGCATAGTCTCTAAAAGGCTTTTTCTTCTTCTTCTTTTTTTTTTTTTTTTTGGTAGAAGCAGGGATTGAACTCAGGCCCTTGCACTTGCCAGTGAAGTGCTTATTCTACTGAGCCATCTCCCTGGCCCCTCTAAAATGCTTCTTGATGAAGAAATGTGTCTAGTGATACTTTGCTGCCTTTTACTTTCCTACCATAGTAGAACCATAGTTTGGGCAATAGGATAATTGATTGCTATTGGTAGTACTGTTCCCATTCTATAACACGCTTTGCCTAACTCTTTTTCTAAGGCACATAATGTAAAAGTTAAACACGCTGTTTGTAGGCTTTGAGCTTATCTTCCTACTGAGTTCTTAAAATCACAATGAATGCATTTTTGCAAAAATAAATGAAATATGACTCCCTAAACCTCAAAATGCTTTGTCTCATCAGATAAATACACACACACACACACACACACACACACACACACACATATATATATATATATATATATATATATAATTAACTATATTATAGGTAACCACCTTGATATGATTTTATTTCACTTTAATTTAATTTAATTAATTTATTTTTTGGTGGAACCAGGAATTGAACTCAGGCCCTTGCACTAGCCAGGGAAGTGCTTATTCCACTGAGCCATGTCCCTGGCCCCTTCACCTTAATTTTAAAAGACTGAAATTTTGTCTTACATCTTCAGTTTTTTATTGGTTATGACTTCTTAAAAGTGATTTGTTTAAATAATAATCCAATTATTAAACTTTGAAACAGTAGGTCTTCTAAATGTGTTTCTGTGGGACTTAATGTTTTATAAACTGTTGCCAGTGATAATCAAATATCTTTTTATCATGCTTGAAATATTGCCAGATTAAGACCTCTTCTCAGCAGGCGTCATACGGGGATGTAAGAACTTTCATCATCGCTAAGACTGACTATTATAATTCATAGTTATCTGTTTTCTTAGCTAACAACACTGAAAAACAGAATTAAAAATGGATGAAGGAAAGAATCTCTGTTCTTGTTGAACCAAGATGAACAGGTTCTCTCTGACACTGGCTCTCTATGCAGAGTAACTTTAAAGAAAAAAAATACATTTTAATGATGAAAATTTCCATTTTGAATTGGTTTAAATTAAATATTGGGGGCTGGGGAGATTTCTTGGCAGTCTAAGCACTGGCCTGCAAGCATAATGACAAAGGTTTGATCCCCAGTAGTGCATGCTGTGCTAGCCCTAGAACCCCAGGTATGCCATTCTGGCCCTAAAACCTGGCACGGTGGTGCACACTTGCAATCTCAGTGCTGGGGAGGCTGAGACAGGAAGATCAGTGTAAGTCCAATCTATGTAGTGAGACCCTATGCCAAATAGATAAATAAATAAATAAATATTAAATTAACTATTGTTTAGCACCTACATTAGGGCAGCATCTATTTCAAAGACAGAGGGTATTGTTAAATGAAGTTCTGTGTTCACTGTGTAGAAGTTGAACAGAGTATAATTTTCAGGTTGGGAAAATATATGAGTGGGTTTAAGATAAATACGTCAGTTGGACATGGAACAAGGGACATCTATGTAATGTAGAGGAAGAAGAAAATATGACATGCTAGTGTAAGACTTTTAGAATTATTGGAGCTTAAAATATTAACAGATAAAGTGCTTGACAAATGAATAATGATAACTTTCCATCCACATCTACTTATCAAACACCTTGTGTGTGACAGCTAATGACAACCTGGATTTGCATATGACTTCCCCTGTCTTTAACAGCCCCATATAGAACTTTTCACTATTCCCATTTTACAGACAAGTAATCTGATGTGCATATTTAACACCTGAGCGATCACCAACTTTATAGTACTACATTCTTAGAGACTCATCTCAAGCCCAGAAGCACCTGATCACTATGCAAGAAAAGCCTCCTGTGCATTTCTTCTAAGATTTTGGATATTGCTTTCAGGCCAGCAGGAGTTAGTGCAAGACTTGACTCCCAGAACAAACTTAAGCATTGCTGTAGGGACTAATGGGAGTACCAAGTTGAGCTGTAGACTCGGCTGTTTCCACATAAGCCATGCAGCATAAACGAGTATACATGGAAAGAGAATGAGGGAATGCTCCTCGTCACATATAGCACCTCGTTCCTTTAGGTTCTTCTAGAAAGTACAATGTTTTAAATTTCATGCTACATAGTTCTGTTTCACTTTGCCTTTTCTCTTTGTGATCAACTATTTCTGGCCCCTTCATTACTTTAAGATTTTGGTAGTCAACACATTCTACCCGACCACTGCCTTCCTCCGATGCTGTGAGTGGGGCCTCCTGGTTTCCTGACAGCCACATTTCTGGTACCATGTTCCGGTATTCCACTTTTCACCATGATCATCCACTTTCAGTGTCACAAAACCAACTCTGCTTTGAAATCAGGACATCCTGATGTCTCCGCCAGAGCTTCCTTTCTGCAGTGTCTCATTGCTGTTAGCCTCATGAAATCTGCCCTGATTCTATCAGGATATTTACATCCTGTGCTTGCTATTTGCTTCCTGTCCTACCATGGTCAACATCATTGCTCACGCTCTCTTGCTGCCACCCTTCTGTGTTTTGTCCTTTCACTCATCATTCAGCTAATTGAAAATTTTGAATCCTGGATTAATGCAAGTGTGAGGGTTTTCCTCCAGAAAGCTTTCTGGAGGAGCTCAAGCAGTGCTCTAACTGTCCATTGCCACCAACCTTATTAAAAGTTTCTCAGCAATGCTGGGAAATCCACTGTGTTTCTTTAGTTGTTATTTTTTTTCCTGATCAATGATACAATGATTTGGAACATTTTTAATTCAGTTCAACTGTATGATTCCATCTTCTCTATTATTCAACATTATCTTCTTTCATAGAGCAAATCAACCTCCTGTTACTGAACCAAGAGAGTCTTTTTGTGCTAGTAGTTATCCAGCTTCTCTTCTGGTACAATAAGAGAGATATTCAAGTTACTTAGGGGTGTATTTTGTTTGTTATTCTTCTGGAAATCAAACTCAGGACCTTGTACTTGCCAGGCACGTGCTGTGCAGCTGGGCTATATCCCTGGTATTAACATTACTTCTGAGAACCACATTCTACAATAGATTGCTGGATGTCATTTCTGCCTGTTTTCTCAATTCTTGGATTCTTTACAATATTATTTTTAAAGGTACTTATTTCACATCTCTTCCATTTATTTCACATCTCTCTTATTTATTGCTTTAATTTCTTAGCTAAATGTAGAGTTACCTGCATTTGTAACCCTTTTTTCTTCCTCTATCATTGATAGAGCAACTTTCTTCAAGATGGACCATGCCCCCCTTGTCTCTCAAGTGTTGTCAGGGTGCCAATGTTGTCCTTGGGCATGTATCTTCATTTTACTGAGCTTTAAACACTTTTTGGAAATACCATTTGCTTTAATTTATGTGTTTGGTAAAGTGTCTCAGTAGGCAGTTTGGGCTCGTAATGATCCTCCTGTTTTCATCCTCCCCAGCACAGGGATCACAGGCATGTGCCTTATGCTCAAACTCAGTCCCAGCTCAGCTCACCTGGGGTGGCACCAGTGCGGTATGTGGTACTAGGGAACAAATTCTCATCCCTGCGCTTTCTGGAAACAACGTTTTTTTCCCTTGGTGTCTAGAATGGCTCCGGCCTCCATGCTTTTCTCCTGTTTATTGCTTCTCATCTTTTATTGCAGTTGTCTTTCACTAACCAATAACAGTTTGAGGTTATCCTGCCACTTTCCCTCTCTTTAGACTTAAAAAACCTCCCTGTAGCTTGCCTGACAAGTACAAGGTGCTGAGTTCATCCCTGGTACCTCCCAAGTCTGACTTCCCCAAACAATGTTCTCTCCTCGAGGAAACTCAGTCACCATCATAGATTCAGTTAGCATCTAAAGGCCAGTGCTTCCACATTTAGAGCTACAGCTCAGATTTCTAAGATATCAACTGTGAATTTTAGGTGATATGGATTTTAGATGTGCTGGATCCATTTCAGATTGAACTTAGCTGAAAAATCACCAGGCATAATCATGAGCAATGGTTGGCCCTTGTGAGACTCAACTTTGACCTCTCCAGTCCACTCTGCCTGTGAACCAGAAGTCTCCTCCTGCTCCTCCTGTCTCCTTCTTGTGTCTTTATGCCTTCATCCCTTTTTCTTGAAACTGATATAAGATTTTCTGAATTGGTCTGACTATCCTCTTTCCTTTCTATGTTTCTTTGATTCTCCACATATCTATTTTTATATTAATTTTCTTGAGAAAATAGTAGCAATGAGACAGTTTCTTTCTTTCTTTCCTTCTTTCTTTCTTTCTCTTTCTTTCTTTCTTTCTTTCTTTCTTTCTTTCTTTCTTTCTTTCTTTCTTTCTTTCTTTCTTTTTCTTTCTTTCTTTCTTTTTCTCCTTCTCCTCCTCTTTCTTCTTCTTCTTCTTCTTCTTCTTCTTCTTCTTCTTCTTCTTCTTCTTCTTCTTCTTCTTCTTCTTCTTCTTCTTCTTTTTGCAGAACCAGGGAATGAACTCAGGCCCTTGAACTTTGCAGGCAAGCTCTTTTTCTACTGAGTTGTCTCACTGGCCCTTAGATTCAAAACAGGTTAGTAGGACAGTTATAATAATTCATACATTGTATATTGTTGTCTTTGTAGTAGTCTTTCATAGTACAAGATGCATATATGATATCTTTTCTAAACAATGTTAGTCCAAAAGTTTCTTCTCATTAAACTAAGAGAAAGTAGCTGTATATCTATGCTGACTATATTGTATATACATATATAAGTATATACTTTTTTCACTACAAAATGGTCTATCATTTATATCTGATTTTTGTTTACTTCTGTCAGATAGGTCTTGCTTTTTTTTGGTCTTAACCATCCAGCTGAAAAGTATAAAAATGATGTATAAAAAAGTAAAGCCATATCAATATACTGAGCTGTAAAAGGCTCAAGTCAACAACTTCTGACATTGCTAGTCATGTGGATAACCCACTACTATTATAGGCTACTGGACTGTATTGGATTATTTTTCTGAATTCATGAATCTCCACATATCTATAGTGATGAATTTTAGTGGAAATCCTGCCTCATTACTTTCCTATCTAAAGTTCCCCATGTTTTATAGTAACACTTAGAAGAAAAGATCAAATTTTGATCATGGAGTCAAGAAGAATCTGTGTGACTTTTTCTCCATTTGTTGAACCAGTATGTTCTTTGTCTATTCTCTTCTCTATTCTACGTTTGTGCTGCAGGTGAACAGGATTCTGTTCAGTTCCACAGGCATGTCAAGCAGGTTTTCATCTCAGAAAATTTGCCAATGTTTTTTCTATTGCTTGAATTCCCTACTTTTTCTTACATTGATAAATCAAGAATTATGTCTGATTACATATCACACTCATGTAAATACACCTGTCCTCTTTCGATGACATGTAAGTGTAAGTAAAAATTGTGTGCTTGATGTTTCATGTTACTCAGAACCACTGTCAATGATTCATAGCACAGATTCACTGAAAGTTTCATAATCCTCATACCAAGCAACAGAGTTTCTGGTGCTTAAATATTTCTAAAGTGGAAGAATTCTGCTTATACTAGACTTTTTCAAAGAATAAAATTACTTTTCTTTGTGTCTCCTTGTTGCCATTATTCACACTAATTATAGCCTATAACTGAAAATTATTACACTGAAATATTTGAAGTGAGATTTTCATTCTTTTTCATGATGCCAAATATTATGGAAATATGAGTTCTAGACTGATGTATCTAGGCTTAGGAATGAAGATTCAAGACATGAAATTTGATGTTTTCTATGCTTTCTACTGTGGAATATATTAAAAAATGAATGGAAATTTAAAAGATTAGAAAAGAATATGAGAAACTAGTGAAATCTGAATAATTCAGGACACACTCTGATTTCGATGCTCAGATTTCCAACAGGCAAAACAATTCTGAAGTGCTCCACACCCCTTCTTCCCATAGCAAGGAGTAATGATCTTGAAAAAATGGAAGCATTAATGGAAAAGGGAAGCTACTATTTTTGTTTTAAAATTTTTCTGTTTTAGAAAGAAAACAGTTGCATCCCTTCAAATGTTGTCTTTATTTCTTAAGCGTTGCTCAGAAAGTTTGCAATAGTCCAAGTCACTAATCACAAAACATACTATCATGAAAAGCTCACTCAAGTTCTTAATTATAGTATTTATAAAATTACATATTTAGTTATAAGTGCTGATATGGAGACATTATCAGATATAAGAGATGTAGCTGCTGCACAGTTTGAATATTCTTGGCTTTAAGGGTTGCAATGTTGTTTCCTAGGAAATGTCAGTCTTTTCACTAATTAATGTAATATTCTTGAAGTTGATGAGGATACTATTTAAATAGAGCTTCTAACATATTAGTAGCTCAATGATGACCAAAATAACTTAAAATATTTGGTGATTAAAAAGAAAGTTTTCATTACACTTTTATACAGTACATTTAACTAAAAGTGTACCATCTAAATTTTTTCTGAATGAAAATTGCTCCTTATCTTTATTTAATTTCTAGAAAACTGGATGAATTTCATCCAGTGAGAATGTGGAAAGTTTGAATATTTTGACCAAAACACCCAACAAAATAACTACCTTCCTTA